>JABSTQ010009107.1:0-257237 GCA_013358835.2 Ixodes persulcatus | reverse complement strand
AAATCATCATTATGCTCTCCAATCTACTGTAGCACAATTCTGACTACGTGACATGGAGCGCTTTTCTATTGGAATATCCTAGTTCCGATAGGAAAGACTTCGTGAAGAAAAGCCACGAATGGATGTAACTACGTGCACGAATGGATACCTTGAGCTTGACATCACGATCTGCCCTATGTCAAATTCCCTTAAATCATTAGCCTTTCTGGTATTCGTACACGTAGTCGACAAAATGATCTCTCTGCATCCGTGGCACCCATAATCCACCATCCGCAGCAGAACACGGCAGAGAGTGCTGATGGTGCGTCAGCTAGGTGCGCTTATTCCCACAATGTAAGGTGTTAGTCGTTTGCTTTAGCTATTCCGTTGAGAACTCACCTTGGCTTAATAGCTTGCGCACATAAACGGAGCTAAACCCTTCTCGCCTTTGGGTTCCCGAAACCCCAACATCCGTCCGCGATGCCAGAACAGGAGAAAACCATTGGCAAAACAAAAACATTATAAAATGAAAGAAAAAGATTTATGTGTCCTAGTATGACTGACGACGTTGCATTTGGCTGCTGATAGTATAACCAATGCAGTGCGCGGAAGCCTCGTCAGTACAGTTCGAAATCTTCACTCGTCACGCATACTACGGGAGTTCCATTCGAAAGAATAGGCGTGAACGTCGCGGGACCGCTTCCAACTATGCAGCACGAGGAAAGCGGTACATTTTTGTCATAAATAATCGTTTCATAAACACTTATAAGGATGTATGAATCATAGTTTTATTATGTACTACATTAAGGAACCACACTTCTCTTTTGAATACCTCCTAAGAAATAAGATATGTTATGAAGTGATGCCCTCATCGACCTTCTGTGCATGATTCTGTTGAAACAACAGCGAGTATATGTTGCTTTTAGGCATGCCAAGATATCTGATTTTTATATCGTAATTTCCTGCCTCCATAGCCACTGCCAGCCTAATCAACGAAGGTGGGTTACGAGCCAGGGGCGTCCTGCTATCGCTCCATGGCCGCGGAGGTTTTTTGTTATCAATAAGATTAGCGAACTGTTTCGTTTTACGTTCTTACGCGAAGTGAACACACAGACAACCTTTCGTGCCGGAGTCAGGCTGAAGACTGACGTCTCTTTTATTAGATATAAAACGAAATAAAAGAAAGGCGCCTCTGGTACGGGGCGCTCAGGTTACGCGCGAAGCGGGGGAACGGATGCTCGAGCTGCGTGCGAACGGTTGTTCTCGCTCGGTTGCTTTGGACTTTGGAGCTCGCTAGCGTCGGCGCGTCGGCGACTCCATAACACGAACCAAATAAAGGAGCCAATAAAACGCGTAAACATAAGAAGGCGTGAAAATGTTGGAACCTTCCCATTTTCTTTTTAGTTTTCTCTCTGTTTCTTTACGTACTGCCAAGTTTTACGTTTATATCGAAAGCGTGCATTACGGGTCGAGATGTTTTTGCTTGCACGAAATGATTGAGGTCCTTGTCTGACCTTTGCTCTATTTAATTGTAATAAAGCGTTTGTTTGCTAACTTTAATGTTGATTTGATTTCTATGCCACAGTTAATTGTTGTCTTTGCTTTTGTTTATTTGTTCGTTTAAAAATAAGGCAATTTCTTGCGTTGCCTTTTTCTTAATCAGGTTTTAATCCCATTCCATGCCGACGTTTCTTTTTTTATGCATCACTATTTTTGTGAAGAACGTGTGGATTATTGGAGTTAATTTCTATAGTTTTATGCATATTCACTCTAATAATGTACTCTAACGGAAGAACAGCGTGGATAACTAAATTAAACCTAGGCATCAAAACATTTTTTAAAGTTCATTTTGTTTGCCAGCAAACGAACTACGAAATGACAGTTTCGTTCCACATCTGCAGTGGCGCTGAAGGATGTCCCACACAACCAAAACTTTAGGTAAGTAATGAAGACAGAATTTTGGTTTACATATTGTGTCTATTTTTCAACAAGTTCTGAATTGAGAGGAGCTCTAAAGATAAATCAGTTTCCCCAAATAGTTCGTTTTATTGAAGAAAACAATCCGGATATAGAATTATTTTAAAGTTAGATGTTATGATCATGTCCAGTCATGCCAAGTATTCCTAAAAAAAGTATAACAGTAATAAAAAATAACTGTCGGGTTCATTTCGCCGCTTTCTTTTGAATTCGATAAATGCCAAGAAATGACAACGAGATATTTTTGAAAATACACAACACAGTACACTAAGGCTATTTTAATAGTGACCGAGTTTCCAAGCGTCGCAATTTCAATTGAGATAGAAAGAAAACGACACGCCGCCTGTTGTGATCGATTCCAGATGTCCGCCATACAAACAAATGTTAAGCCGTAAAAAATTCTTCTCCAACCTCGAAGGAGTGGGGCGCGCCATAGTACACGTGAATAAAAGTTCTTAAAACAAGAAACGAATCTTTCAGAATTCATACGGAAATTCCAGTTTCCATCATGTTTTCTGGGCGGGCATACCATGCCACCTTCTGAGTCTACACTCTTAGTCCGGTAACGGCTAATGAAACGGCTACAGCCTATTTAGGCGTGACATACGGTCGATTTCGGCATGACAAGAGAGTGACTCTGAAAGTAGCCATGACAGTCCAGCGTTTCCACGTCATCCTAGACCGCTTAGGCGTTACAACATCATTTATAGCCGTGACTTTAAGAGCTCCTCACATCATTGGCGTTACAAGCTCTTTGTCACGCTGATAATGTAACGCCGATAGAACGAGTAACGGCTAAATTCAGAGCACAAAAACAATAATCGTACAATTTCAAAGTTCGGGTCTCGCCGGAGGCAGCGTGCGTTGGCAGTGCTACGAGCAAAACAAACCGACAAAGCGCCGGTCCCGGGGCCCGAGCACGGTTGACCTTGAACGTCTGGCGCTAGAGCGCTCGGTTTAACGACGGCTAACATGACGGAACGTGTGAAGAGGGACCTCTCTATTATACTTTTTCAGGGGGAAGGAGGGGGCGGAGGAGACGGCGACTCGGTGATTTTTGGACTAGCCCACGGCTTCTTTTTTCGCCACGAGAAGGCGCGCAACGGAGTGTCGGACTCGAATTCGCTGCCTCGCCATTGTCTTTGTCTACGAACTTACGGACCGGAGGGAAGAATTACGCTGCGTTGTTCCCGTTCGCAAACATTCGTGGCGTAGTGCGCGGCCATTGTCGCCATGAAGGTTGTGACTGTCAGGAGTTTATGAGAGAGACAGGTGGCCCCAGTGGAAGTGGGAACGCTGCATCTCCGTTCGGCTGGTGCTTAGACTTTGGTCACGCGCATGCAAGCCTTGGGCGTCTTGAGTTTTTAGGTGAGCGTTTGGCTGTTTTTAAAATGTACAAATTGTGCTTAAACCCGACGAAAACTTTGAACCTCGCTGGATTAATTTGAGGCTACGCAACATCCTTCAGAAACTCCACCTTCTTCAGAGATAGAGCGTGGTTTCCTGTTTGCATTCTGTTCACCCTTAAAGACAAAAGGCTTAAGCATCTCATAAATATAAAGAAAGAAATTGCCGTGATGTACCCCACTGTCACCCCTAATCATGAGATTGAAGTTTTTTTTATTTATTTATTTTTTTTAAACGTCCACAATAAACTGTTGAAACTCAGTTATTCTCGTTTTCGATTCTTGTTAGTTTATTTCGAGTTGACATACGATTTTTGGATATAGTCTCTTATTTGTGCTCCGACCGCCATAAAAAAAAAACAAAAAAACAAGCAATTGCAAGAGACTGTGATGTCTTTTTGCTCAAGAAGCGTAAAGCACGCGGGGATAATACTTAGTATTTTGTCCCTTTGCAGTTCGCATTTCGGGTTCGAAAGCGTTTACCGACATTAGCATTTTTGAACAGATTAGACATCAAATGCCGCCGTCTTGCTTTTTAGAAGAGGTATATACGCACAACGGTATTTTTGATTGTAACACCAATTTTCATTGCGACCAATTGGCTACTAGCCGTTGCGAGGGGTCACATTTTTTACGTCAATTTAAGCCTAAAAGTGTCAGCAACGCCTGAACGGCGTCAGAAAAGTCACGTCAATATTGGCGTGACTTTTGTAATGCAGATATCTGCGTGACATGTAACGCCGCGAGTAGCCGTTAAAAAAGTGGCACCTTTTCACGCCAAAATAGCCATAACCGAACTAAAATTGTAACGCCTATACGGCACCGCAGAAGTCACGTCAATATCGCCGTGACTTTTGTAACGCCAATATCGGCGTGACATGTAACGCCGCGAGTAGCCGTTAAAATAGAGGCACTTTTTCACGCCAAAATAGCCGTTACCGGACTAAAGGGCCAAACACATGCGCGTCCAAGCTGCCCGATTCCGCGTGCGAACCGCCGGAACGACCTTCGAGGGCGAGGGTTTTCGTCGCACCGGAGGCTACGAAAACCCTCGCCCTCGAAGGTCGTTCCGGCGGTTCGCACGCGGAATCGGACAGTTTGGACGCGCATGTGTTTGGCCCTTAAAGGGGTACTCCGTCGATTTTTGAGCTACCTCAACTAACTATATTTTCTGACTCCCCGGCCTTTACCCTTTCCGGTATGCTATTTAGTATCGCGAAATTCATAATAGTTATTGCGAAATCGGCAAATGAAAATGATGCAAAAACCAACATTCAAATATACCCGCACTTTTCAGTGCCGTGACGTCAGTGGAGTGCAGGCTTGCCAGTCGAGCGAGCAGTCTAAAAAATAGAATATGCCAATCATTTGTTCCGTGCTGGAGCGCGGGGACTGGAGCGAGCTTCCAAAGCATTCATTTGACACCATGAAACTGCTTCGAATCAGTTGAGAACAAATTCTACAGTCCAAAGAGTGAACCCCTGCACTTCCACTGACGTCACTTTTTTGTTGTTGCCAGTAGAGACTTTCAGTTTGAAAAACACGGTGAGGACCAAAATTGTAAATTCAATAACTTCGTGAAAAAAAAAATTATTTTGGCCTAATATTTGGGATACTATATTGGCGATGTTGTTTGGCGAGTTTAGCAAAATTTCAAGCAAATCGGGGACCACGAAGAAATCGACGGAGTACCCCCAGCCGAGTGCAGCTGTAGCCTCCACCGTGGTAAGGAGAAACTAGCGCCACAAGGCGCGAGTGGCAGAAAGTAGGGCGTGAGACGAAAAAAAGTAAATCAGTCAGTCAGTCAGATGGGCTAAAACTTTTTTAAAACAGGGCGGGCGCTCCTAGGAGAAGTGCCTCTGGTACCGTAAATAAAATAAAATATAATATAATATTGGAAGACCGCCAGATGGCGCCACCAATGTCGTTGGCGTGCACCCCCCCCCCCCCCCAATGCCTCCTCCTCCTCTCTCTCCCGCTCCTTTTTTTTTTTTTTTGGTTTGTTTTGCTTACTTTCTTGATCGGTGTCGCGCTGGCCGCTGCGAGCGGCCAGCGCGGCACCGATCGAGCAGACGAGCCGCGCGCGCTACACTTCGCAACAAATGCGCTTCAGTGCAATAAAACAGAAACAGTCCGTTCATTCAAATGTATTTTTTTATTGAACACCATTTAAATGAGTTGCGGTATTTCAAGTACGTATTTACAAACTCAGTTGACAGTCCACCGCCCTCCAAGGGGAACCAAGAACTGCAGTAGGCAGTAAACGCAGTAAACGTTGTCAAAGATGTAAAACGAAATTAATTACTTTAATGTACGAACTAACAGAACAGCACTTATCATCGAATTATCTGAATGGCTTTACAAACAACACCTACAAACAAAAATGCTGATACCCAAACAAACAAATCAACTCCGAAATAACGCAAAAGGCTTGCATTTCAAGGCAGGGTTGCAGACGAGCTGCATAAGAATAATCGATTAATAAATCATAAACAAACTCGCTAATTGACAACGCAAAGAAGAAAAAAGAAACTGTTTTGGAGGGACTATATATCTGACTGTGGGTGCTTTTAGGTACGCTATCCTAAGATATAAACACGAAGCTGTCAAATTAACTGAAGATTGCTCTGACAGCAACTCACGTACGTGGAGGTACCAGTCCTTGCAGCAAGGGATTCGTAACAAGAACGGTGGGGCACTCGTTTTTCCGCAAACCAATAATACAACAGCTTGCAAACACGGTACCGCCGGCGTGCTCGCTGCACTAACGACGCTGGCGCAGCTTGCTCATCGGCAGGCTTCCGAAGTCCTGGCGATTTGCATACGCAATCCATTTCGATGCTGCAATAGAAAGATTGAGAAAGATCATATATTTCAATGCTTCCAGTTTCGAACGCTGACAAAAAGGTTTGATATAGAGGCTCACCTGTCGTCTGTTGGAACCGGAAGAATGAGCACTCTGAGTTTTTGTTTTTAAGAACTGTTACACCACTTCGCCGCGCAGTTGACTCCGTAATACGCCGTCATGAGGCACGCAACAGACTCGGCAGAATCTCTGTCAAACTAGATACGTCTCTAATCCCTCTAATCATTTTCTCTGCGCAGATGCGCAGCGATCCGTACTCCGTTAATTCTACACTTTCGATTTCACACGCGCGGAACGGTTTGAAAGCTTGGAGTGTCGAGCGCAAACAAAAAGAAAAGAAAACGGTCGTTTGCCCAGTTTGCCCCTCACACTGAAAGCTGGTGATTGGTCGAGAGCCCAGGACGACGCCAGCGCTCAAAAGCACAGCGGCAAAACAGTCTGGCGTGAGACCGACGAATCTGCTGTTTGGATGGACGTACGAGAGAGAAGCCAGCGACGCGGCGCCAACTATCGGCCCAACCATGAACTCCGGAGCTGCATTCGGCTGGTACCCCTTTAAGAGTGTAGTCCGCCGCATTCATAGTTAACCGAACCAACCGAACGGAGCAAGCGAAAGTGTGAAAACTGCGCGATGAATCACCCCGACGCGAAGGAGAGCGAAAGGGCTTGAGTGACGTCAGGTCAGGTGACATTTCAAAGACCAATGACATTTCTCCCTTTGGGTGCGGCCTCGCTCAGATGGCGTGGAAAGGGGGGCTGTACGGCGGCGACGAGAATAGGCGCCAAGACCGAACCGACCGAACTGGCAGATAGAACGCTTTCGCGCCTTCGACGATCTCCATCTCATCCGGTTTGAGAGCTACGTTCCCGCTTTTTGGGCGACCGTTATTTTTAAAAAAAGAAAGAAATGTATGGATCTGCAAAAAAGTCACTCGAGCGGGGAACCCGGTCAGACATGAATGGATCTACCGACGATTCATACGACGTGAGCATCGCCCAACCCGATTTCTCCTCGCAAGGAGTGCCGCCGTGCTATGGACTTCGGATGACCAAGATTGGCCTGGTAAGTTGGCCAACTGCCAGTCAGATTTCTTATTTGTTCAATCTGTTTTGGCTCTACATGTTAGTCGACTTTAGCAAGCACATATCACGCGTCCGCATGCCCGATGTCTTCAGAATAAAAATTGTGTTGTTTTTTGTTTCGTGTTCATTCATAGTGTTTAATTGCCAGACATTTATCAAATTACGCGCTGTTAACTATCCCTAAAAAATGTGCAATGCTTCTCACTCGAAAAAAAAAAAAAAAAAGTCTGCTTTCGGCGAAGCAGAGCGCTTGTGTGGTGTTTCTTACTTTCTGTCCCCGTCTCGTGGCGCTCTTGTCAAAAGGAACGATGTACCAACTAGCCCATCTCTCACTATCGAAGCAGAGCGGCGGAGCCTTTACGATGAAAAGGTCATGAGGGGATGGGCAGCCCGAATCTTTCGTCTTGTGCGCCAATCAGACGTGTGTCATTTGCAAACAGACGCAGTAGGTACGAAAAAAAAAAAAAAAAAGCGTTTTTGTGTTCGAAATTTTTTATTCAGGAAAGTTAATTATTTTTTTAACTTTGATCCACAAATAAATTATATACCTCTTGTGTCAATCACAGCGCGGTGCGTTAAAAAAAAATTATGTCGATTTGAAGTGGTTTCTATTTACGTGTTTGTTTTAGTTTATTTCTCGTGTTTATCGTAGTTTATGAAAGATTATCAGATCTTCAAAATTCATAATATAATTTTTCCATGTCCAATTTTCGAAGTTTCAATATAAACACAAGCATTATCCGGACATACCCCTGCCCTAAATTCATAATTTACTTGTTCAGTATCCAATTCATAATTCGATCGACACTGACCTGTACCGGATGGTGTTCATTCAAACTAGAATGAGCATTCGCGCCCTTGACATTGGTAATGATAACTTCCCACAGAGAAAACTTGAAAACAAGTGTTTCTTCAATAAATGTGGATTATTCAAAATCAATAATAACATTGACGTTGTCTCCGGAAAGCTCGTTTTCTTCCCATCCCTTTCCACAGCTCCGCCCTGCGTCTGCGCGGGCTGGAGTGGTGAGAGAGAACGTTTAGCAGCGACGATGTTTATTTATTCACCTCATTTAGCCTGCGGGAGCCAGAAAGCACGAAGGAAAATGAGAAGTATGTACGTAAAGTAGTGAACAAAATGATGCGACCTTTTGTTTTCTTGTTTTGGGACAGAACTCTCGTTTCACGTCTAATAAATAGCCACTAATATTCTTAAGATTGTGTTTTCGAAAATGGCACGTCATTATGCAGCCTTTTTCGCCGCAAGTGTTGCAATGTTGCACCACCTGTAGTTTTGTTTATAGTTTGCTTTTAAACCGCGCGTTCCTTTTCGGCACGTTGTGGCCGTTTTCTTGTCACTTACATTTTGGAGTATTCTACAAAGCATATAAGATTGCCACGGTTTTCTAAGGATTTCATCTTGACATACGCATATTTTTCGAGCAATAGCATAAGTACGACGAGCACGGAATCAAGAGGAGAATGTTTAGAAGGCGATCATTCGCGGCCACCCGTCTGGAATGGAGCCACCTTTTACAGCAATTCAGGCTATCGCCATTAACGGTTTCTCAAATCCCCAAGAGAAACAGGCTCAGAAGAAGTGTCTTTAATCGGCACACTCAAGGACTAACGAGGATGACGTCCTACACACTAAACATTGTAACACCCATAAGCGTGTAAAAATGTGTAAGAAGGGTGTAGGTTAAGAAAAACACCCGTTTTACACCATTTTTACACGATTTCTGAATATCAGTAGGTGTAAAAAGGGTGTCCTGACGTCTTACACCCCTTACACGCCCTTTTTACGCCCTACTTGTAGCAATCGTGTCCAGTATCGTGTAAAAATGGTGTATGGGCGAATTTTACGCCCTTCATTCACACGGTGTGAAAGGGGTGTAATGGTGATGCTGTCAAATACACTCATGATTTCACAGCCGTTCATGTCTATTGCTTTGGAGAAGCTGTTGCTGATGTACGGCGGTACAAACATCGAGTATAATTAATCGCCACACGAAGTGGCGTATGATTAGGACGTTCTAGAGAATAGATTTACAACTCCGATTGAACTCTCCATCCGACACGAGCCGAAAATTACGTGTCGCGCGTGCATCAGTTGTATCAGTTCAACTTTGATTTTAAATAAATAATCTCCGCTAGCAAAAATGAACAAAGACGTGTAAATATACAACCGAGGCAGCACACAGTATTGCGCCGTTATGGAATTATATCGGAAAGATTGTGCCGATACTGTTTTGGTCTAGCCAATATTTGTGAAAAATGGGATGGGTCGCGCCGACGCCATCCTGACATACCGTACGCGGCGCCGTTTTTGGTTGAGTGTCGAGAGTGTCCTGCGTAAATCGGCTATGCCGGCGAGGTATTTTTATTTCTTGTCTGCCTAAAATCCGACGTCAAAACACAAAACAAAACAAGATTAAGCAAAACGGAATCTGCTTACTTTTAACCCGAGAAAGAGTTCCTGCGATGAAGCCTTGAACAAACTGTGGCGCCTTCATATCGGGTATTACAAACTCACCTGACTGAGTTACGCACTACTTATAGCACCTTCACTGAGATTTTATTTTTGTGTGCAGTTCTGAAGAAACCATGTCGCAAGACTATCGAAAGTGCCGTATTCATGACACCCCCGCTAGGGTTCACGACTCTTATCTCTGCGTAATGACACCAAAAACTCTAGCGTCCCGACGCTTCTTTTTTTTTTTTGTTTACGTGAAGCCGCGTCTTTCATTTTTTCATGCTCTCAGCGTCTTAGCTTTGTCCAGTGCTTCGACGGCTTTCAAATTCGTTCTTTGTATTTATTTTGTGATTTCGCGGTCCGCACCAGAGCATGCGCTTCTCCATGATTGACAGTTTGTTGCGCTCAAGGTTTTACTACACAAAGCCATTCCAGACGGGTCCCATTTCGCGACCTTCCCGGGGCAGTGCAGGTCGCGATACAAAGCAGCGGAGGGGGATTAGCTGCTTTTGTCCAACCCCCTTTGACCTCGTCTGCTGATAAGCCTCCACACCTTCTTTTGTGTCTTCGTGTGGCTGTGAGCGAGTGCGAAGGCCGCTTCTAGCAAATCAGAGGGGCGGCGCGAAACACATGACCGCTCTCCGTAGGACAAAAACGCTGGGACGAAAATTTGTCACGTGACTCGCTCTTGCGCGCGCTGATGGGCTCACTGTGGCCGTAGTTCTTGCCGTATGCCAAGTTATGGTGAGTTGTAGGGGCCACATAGGTCCGGTTTTCAAAAAGGGGCGCCCGTCAGTGTATTTCTCTGCTTCGTGCGTTGCAGTCACGGCCGGAATTTTTCGTCGTGAACGGCCCGAATACATCCATGCCAGCTTTTCGGTAATGGTCGTTTATTTCGTCGGAGTCCATGGAATTATTGTGCTGTGTTTTGTTGGACGCGTTTCGACAAAGAGCTGCTCATCAGCAGCTTGAGACTTCCATTGAATGTGATCGACCGCCTTCAACCTCGACATTGTTTTTCCGTTGTTTTGTGCTGCCCGAATCGGATTACGCATCTACCACGACAGAGTCGGCGACGACGAAACTTCCGTTGAATGTGAGCGACCGCCTTCATCCTCGATATTGTGTTTGTGGATTGTTCTGTGCTGCCCGAATCGAATTATGCATCTCTCACGGATTACATGAGATCGCTCTTTTATTTGTAAGTATTCTGCAAGTATGCTTCTGACAGTAGTCCTGCTTCAGTCTCAATAGAAATGCCGCTTACGTCCCAAGCAACTCCCGGTCGTCTGTCTTTGCAAGCCTGCCAGTTTTGTCCGCGTCACCAGTGCTAGAAAGCATAAATGTCGCAAGAAAAGTAAAGTCGGAGATTGAACTAGGGCCTTCGGTTGTACAATTTAAAGGGGTTATGAAACAATATCCGGTTGGAATGTTCATGATGTCACACGCACGGACCACGACTGGTTCAGAAGCGTCTTGGTCTTGGTGAAATAGCGAGGATAAAGGGGAACTATTGCTATGAGTCTCTTTCGCCAAGTTTGATGACGCGCGCGTGAACGTAGCTTTGCCCTTTGGCAAGCTTGTAATTGTATGCACTTTCCGGCATAAGCAGAGACATGGCTGCGGCCAAATGACCTGCTTGCAATCGTCTATAGAGAATTTAGTAGATCCTTGTAGAACCTTGATCGAAAAATAAAAAAAAGTGAACCAGGCATGTTTCGACTCCTTTGCAGTCATTTTTTCGGGCACTCTTTTGGGTTATTACACCCTACTTTATGGGTGTTGGTCATCGTGTCTTTTTTTATTTTCCTTTCTGGCGGTGGTACACCCAATTTAGAGGGCGTACTGCGCAGTCATAACACCCTAATAAAAAGGTGTACAGTGGAATCACACCCTATTTTAAGGGTGTTAGGAATAACGCCATCCTTTAGGTGTGTTAGGAAAAACGCCCTTTTCTTAGGGCGTTTTGCTACACCCATAAGGGTGATAGTTATAGGACAAGCCATTTACACCCAAAAGGGCGTGATAATGTTTAGTGTGTACCTGGTAGATGGGAACGCTCTTCGCGCTCTTCGCGCGAGCCGCAGAAACCCTCGACTCTTGGTGATCGAGATTTTCAGTATATCTTTCAAGAATCTGGCTTCACGGCGTGGCCATGAACTGTGAGACGCCATCTGTGAGCTGCTGGACTAACTACCTTTAGCCCAGTTAGGAAACTAATAGAAAACAAAACGAACTTGACATTGAGGTTGAAGTAGGCGAAGGAACACCTCAACTAGACCTTTGGCCAAAGTAAGAAATCTGTCTGGTCAGACGAACCTAAGTTTAGGCTGTTTGGGAACGATGGAATTCAATACACACGAAGTCCAAAAGGCGCCAGGTTTGATTTTGGCTATCAGCTGCCTACAGTGAAGCATGATGGTCGGAGCATCAGTGTATGAGGATGTGTATCTACTCGTGGTCAGCCAACTTAAACTATTTGTCTTTCTAATGAGCCAATGTTCCTCTTCCTTTCTTCTCGTGGTGTTGGTTCCATTCACCGAATTTAGGAAGTGATGACGAAGGAGGTCTATAAGAGAATCAAACTTGGGGGAGTCATGCTTTCCTGGGCACAAAGAAATATCGATTGTAGCTATGAATTCCAGAAAGACAGTGATCCCAAGCATTCATAAACAGTGTCAAACCGGAAACAAACCGGAAACTGGAACCGAGCTGTTATTTTCTGTCGAAAAGGAACTGAACCAAACCGAAATCTTCGTCGCCGCCTTGGAACTGAACTTGAACCGAACCGATACAAAATTCGGTCCGACACTCTGCTCACAGCGGCTTAGGAAACAATCGTTTAGAAAAAGAAGGCTGCCCATGATGGAGTGGCCGAGCAGGTCATCTCACCTTAATTTTATCGAGCAGGGTTGTACTGTCGTCTGGAGGAAAATGAAACCCGGAACACCGAACAGACGTTTTTACCAACTGCGGTAGAAATGGGGGGAACTAGAGCAGATCTTCTACAGCAGTGTGCTGGATTATATGACACATCGGTTCCAAGTTGTGATCAATATTAGTGGCTTCGATGCTAAGTATTCATCAGCTTCAGTTCAGTTCAAGATATGAGGGATAGTTCGGTGATCAACTTTGTCACAACAGCCAGCTTATCGGCGATGTCCTGTTGCGCTGCTAAAACCAGTGTTGCAATAGATTCGTATTAAAACTTATTATGGGTGTTTGAATAAAAATGGGTTTGTACCATATAAATACGCCAATATAACTTTACGTAAAATTTCTATGCATATATTACAATTCTAAAAAAAAAACAAAAAAAAAAAAACTTTGGCCACGTAAAGTCGAATTATAATATATTTTTGTTCACTACTGCATATACCAACGTTAAAAAATATACACACAAAACACAGATATGTGCATGCAAATATATACAGGAATATACACAAAAATATATTCGGAAATATAAATTTTTGTAAGCTAAGAAATATAGTGGCACTAAACCACTTCACTATTAAGAACGGAACAAGCATAACGGCCGATTTCTCAGTTATGCTTTTCGGCACATCGTTCCCCAATGACGATATCAGCATCACACCGAAACCGTCCCCGCGCATCCGACGGCAGTGAGAAAGCGTGAGGACGAGATCTACTCCAGACCTCCTGACGCGAATACATAACGTTGCGCAATGTTGGTGCGTCCGGACTCCGTGGTATCGGCGGAGGAAATGTGCTACTTGCACGCACGTTGCGCAACCCCAGTTGCGCAATCGAAAGCCTCGTTTACATGAAAGCGACTTCAGCGCATCGACTCCACTCGTTCTTCGAACGAAGCTGACGCGGCAACGCACAGTTTATCATATACAGTTTGCCCACTGTAAAATAAGCCTGTGGTAATCGGGAGACATGGTGTTGAGAGTATTTTTGCATGCAGCGCCCCTCACCACATATCGCGAACTAAACCACTTTTTATGCTTCTGTTTTGTTGTTTTGCTTTCAAAGATGGCGGCCCCCATGGTATTTTGGTTTCCGTTCCTCGCGTTCTCGCGTTGCATATTGCTTTAGTTTGAAGCGCCCGTCACAGGTGACAGGACACCATTTCCAGGCGATCACACTCAGACAAGGAAGCATTTTTTCACGTAGGGGACTGTTTATTGGATCTCTACATGGTATAATTCAATCAAAAAGAGTCACAAACATAGCACGTAATACAGTCATAGAACAAAGTTTGCACAGAGGCCGGTCAATTTACAAACATAAAACAAAGCCGACAACTTTTTTTTTTTTTGCGGAGTATTGGCATGTTATGACAGAAATATTGTGGAAGGCAGCTTTTAGGGCAAGTGTGAAACGCGATGATCGAACATGATCGAACATTTTGACAGGTCACAAGGACATCAAGAGGCATGAAAAATAGAGCACATCAAATCATATTTGTACTGCACAAGTAAACAATACAAACTCAAAACTGCATGCGCACAGCATTATCTACAGCAATTAAGAAATTCTACAGAATTGAAAGCGTCTGACTGTTCTCCGTGTCATAAGTTATGTTGCTTAAATAAAGCACAGGCTTTTTAGAGCGCTCGGAGCTCTTTTACTGATCAAGTAAATGGCGCATATGACGAGTCGTACAAGGTTTCTTAATAAAATTCTCTTTTTTAGTTTTGTGCGGACTAATACCATGAACAGAACAGAACATGTGAGAGTTTAAACTGCAACATCCCCATGTGCTTTTCTTTTCTTTTTTTTTCCGTTTTTTTTTAGCTGATGTGAACAATGAATTTTTTCCGAACACCGATTGACAAGGAGACGTGGTGCCGTTTTCAACGCAGCAATTCACCGAGGAATTATTTTCTTTTTTCTAACACGATTTGAACTAGGGTTTGTACCTACCAGAACGATCGCATATGTTTGCACTAGTTGGGTGCCTTTATTTCAAGGGCACTACTTGAGAACAGCAAAAATGAACGCGATCAGTAAATTCTAAATCGAAACTTGCGACGCCGGAGTACGCTCAGCGATTTCTTCAGCTTCGTTTGGGCTGCATCAGTTTCGAGCCTCTCTCTACATGTGCAAAGCCGCGGTTACTTTGTTGTTCATGATTCCGAATAGAAAGACGATTCGGCACTAGCTTCATTGATGCAAGGAGGAAAATCAGCACCTCACAAAACTGAATATACACACGCTTATAATTCACCACTATATGAGTCTGTGTGACGGCGAGTTCCTCAGCGATATTTGCCACGGAAACGTCAACTTTCAGAGAAGCGAAGTATAAAATATAACACAATGCTATTTGCAATAACAAAAATTTGAATATACAGCTTACCAGCTTCTCAGCGGGTGCTTTATTATCAGCTTCGAATGCTTCGAATTTAAACGCCAAAAACGCAAGTGTACTCCGCAATCTCCGCAGCAGCCTGGCAGCACCCCGTCGCCCGGCGCCATGATGGCCTCGACTCCTTTCTTTCCTCTAATTGGATAACCGTGTAACGGTTTTCGGTCAAGCATTCTTTTATTCCTTCCCGAAAAAAATTGGGTCTCTTATGTTTTTAAAAATTAGCATTACCGGTGTAATTCCTTTGTTTTATAACGATTACTTTTACACGGCGTTCTCTAACAAGAAATCAGAAACATAAAAGTGTTTAGTTCGCGATATGTGGTGAGGGGCGCTGCCTAACACCCGATTACCGGAAGGGGCCTTGAGTGGGACCACTGTATGCTTATTCACTGTGTCGCGAACCACCCGAGGTTCGAGTTCGACCAGGTTCGACTTTTTCGAACTTTTAGTGGAAAATTCGACGAACCTTGTATTGAGGTTCGACTCGTGTGCGCATGCGTGACAGGCTGGCCAGTTGGCTTCGGATTGGATGGTGATGGCTAAGGGATGAATTTAGGGCAGCGCTGATTGGTTAATTCAGTTAATACAGTACAAAAAATTAAGTTATTAACTTCTTCAGTGATTAGAATTGGTTTCTTTGAATTGCAACTGTTTATATGATAAAATAACCCTTTGCATAAAAAAAAAAAAAAAAAAAAAAAAAAATCTCCAAACGTAGACATGCTTGTATCAAGGTCTGGACACACTGTCCACAAAGTCGAACCGGTCGAATCTGGTGAAAAGTTCGAAGGTTCGTCGAACCGGTTCGACCCAGTCGAACCCCGAAAGGTCGACCTAAAAATCTGGTTCGACAAAAGTTCGCGACACCCCTAGTTGCGATCCTGGGGCTGTGCTGTGGTGTACATGTAACCCGAGTACCCGAGTAACCTGTCTTCTACGTCAGCGGGTAATACCACGTGACATTGCGAGTAAACGATCCGCGACCCTTCTAATCCTCTAATCTCCTTGCCGCGACTCAATTTTGGAACGGCCGGGATTTTCACCTGGGTACTAAGCGGATTGGCTTCGTCTTCGACTACGGCAAAACGAAAGCATAGCAAGTTTTGATCATGGAGGAAGCACTCGAAGAGTCGATAATATTAACCGCTGCGAAGTTTTTCTTTGACAGTGAAGACGCGGCGGAGGAGTGGGAAATCCTAGAGAGGTTTACAACGAAGAAGAGGTAAGGAAACATTTCAGAATAAACTTTAAAGCGGCATCTAGCGCGTTAATCGGAAAAGTATCCAGAGCGTGCTTCATTAGCACATCTTGCAACGCCGACTTGAAGCTTATATTAGCTATAGGAGGTATTCACTGGCCGCCATATTTGAGGTCACTGTTTAGAGCGCATGCTCAGAACGAGCTCGCATTAATAGGCTGCCAAGACCGGCAATCTTGGTGGTGCGGAATGCACGTGGCGAAAGAACTGTGGAAGCTCGCGTTCAGCACGCGCTCCGCAGCCGAGCACACAGCTATGGCCGCCAGTGAATACTCCCTATTGTATACAAATAAAAGCGAATGTATTCACTCCAATGGTAGTGAATTACATATTCACTCCCAGCTTATTCAATAAGCTGCGTAAGACGTAAAATATAGAGAGGCATCATAAAAGAACATTCGGCCGTCATACGTATTTTAGTAAATTTTGTTTTGCGTGTGGGCTTTGTTTATTTCTTCAGCTTTTATATAATATACTATGAACCTCCACAATAGCTACGCTTTACGTCTAAAGAACAATTCGGGTGGAATCCCTTCGTTGAGCGATGGTTTTTGTTTCTAGATATACATACACAATCCACTTGTTTGTTCCGAATGAATTGTTTTTGTGTTACCGGGCTTGCATTCTATGAATCCCTGGTCGCCGGGAAAAAAGATCACAAATCGCACGTGTGCTATGAGTAGCTTGTCGATTTACTGCCGGGGATGCAAACAAACGATAAATTATGTTCTAAGCAGATTAGACAGGTGAAACGAATGCACCCGCACTTTAGAACAGATCCTGCATAATATATATATATATATATATATATTTTATCATTTCAGGCGCAAAGTGGCCAAGATTTTAAAGCACGCAAAGACCGTTGCCCCCCCCCCCCCCCCCCCCCCCCCCCCCCCCCCCCCCCCCCCCCCCGCCAGTCTCCTGAGGACTTCAAAAGTCATTTTCGGTTCCGAAGGGCTTCTGTTGAACGCCTGGTGACGTTGCTCCGCTTTCAGCTGCAAGTCCCCCGCGGACGGCCGGCGATAGGCGTTACCAAGCAGACTCTGATATTCGTGTGCTATTTCTCGATCTTGAATAAAATAATGGACATCCCCCTCGTTGTTTGTCTATGCGGAGCGCAAGTTCGTCTGCTTCTTGCACAGGTGTTGCAATAATGTCAGAATGCCGAGCTCTTATTGGCTGATTGAAAATATAGTGGGTTGACCTCAAGGCATCTAGCGTGAGATATACCCACTATCCTTTCATATTTATTTATTTATTTATTTATTGGTGGAAATTGCCGGCCGCCTGTGAAGGGGCCAAGGCAAAAGCAATGAAGAGATAACTGGAAGCAAGAAACATCACATAATTAAAAGCAGAATTATGTACAACAAATTGGACCCTATAAGTAAACATGGGTAGATCTGTACACATGCAAAAGCAGAACTACCCCCGCATACGCAAAAAAACAAAAAAAAAAATTACTAAGAAACATCAGCCGTAAAATACAGGGGCACATAATTTATCCCAGCCAATCTAAGAACTTGCGTCCCCAGTGACGAGTAACTTGAGGCCGTCTGAGAATGCAACAGGGCAGTCTTCGTTTACCAGCTGTGACGGAAGCTTGTTCCATTCAGTAACAGTGCGTGGAAAAAAGCTATACATATAAACATCACTGTGACAGAAAAACTCGTTCATCGTTTTGTCGTGTTTATTTCTAGTTAGTCGGTTAGAGTTGACTGTAACATACTCGCTTGACGACAGACCATTTGGGCTGTTGATAAGGTTGTGGAAAAACTTTAGTCTGTTAATTTTCCTTCGAGTAGCTAGCCGTGGCAAGCCGGGTAGCCGATAGAGCTCAGTAATGGATGATCGGCAACCGTACCGGTTGTAGATAAATCGCAGTGCTTTCTTTTGCATGTTTTCTAGTGCATTGATAGACTTGCGACCTTGGATCCCACAGTGCGTCTGCGTACTCAAAAATGGGACGGATTAAACATTTATAAGCCGCCAGTTTAATTGTAGAGGTGCAGTGGCGTAAGTTTCTACGAAAAAACCATAACTTCCTCGAAGCCCTCGTGACTAAATCGCTAATATGTGCGTTCCAGCTGAGGTTTGAGGTAATTGTTACCCCGAGGTATTTGTATTCTGTGACTTTTTGCAAGGGTAGGTCGTCGACTGTGTAAGTAAAGGGAAGTGATTGTTTCTTGTTAGTGACTGTCATGTGGGCGCTCTTGGAAGCATTTAACACCATATCAAAGCCAATCAGAGCTCGGCGTCGTTCTGACGCAACCACAACTCCTGCGCAAGAAGCAGTCAACTTGCTCTCCGCATAGCTATGCGGAGAGCAAGTCGTCTGAGCAGGATTTTCTTACTTAAAATTTCTGAAATGTCTGGTTCACTACGAAAATTTCTTCAATCTCTAGCTGTTTGGCGCCAGTGAAAGGGTCTCATCGCTTTAAATTTCAAATGACAAAATATGCGTATACTGTATATGAGAACGAACTAAAAGTGGTTCATTGTTATGTCATTTAGATGCTGGCTGTTTTAATATTTTACAGGTCTGTTGGAGACCGCTTTGGACACTCCAAGTCTACGGTGTACAGGGTAGTGCACCGAGTTGGTCTAGCTGTTTTGACCCATGGCCCAAACTTCGTGTCGTGGCCGACGGAGGAAGAGGCACTGCATATTATATCCGGCTTCGAGGCGAAAGCAGGAGGAGTCGGGAGCAATCGACGGAAGCCACATCGTTTGCAAGGGGCTTCAGGGCAAGGATGCCCAGTCGTACATCAACCGACATGGGTTGCCACCGGTGCTCCTTCAAGCCATCGGCGACCACGAGGCGAGGTTCCTTCACTGCAGCGCAGGAGATCCCGGGTCCGTGCACGACGCACGCATGTACAGGCGGTCCGAGCTGCCGACGATCTTGACTACGGACAAGTTCCCCTTCGACAGCCACCCGCTCGGAGATGGCGTGTACGCGCTGCGGCAAAGCCTCCTTGTCCCCTACAGAAACAACGGCCTACTGACTGAGCAGCACAGAAGGTATATCACAAAGCACGCAACAGCGCGAGTGGCTATAAAGCTGGCCTTTGGGATTCTCAAGGGGCGGTTCCGCCGCCCAGAACACGTCGTCACGACGATTGTGGCAGCCTGCATCATGCGCAACGCGTGCATGGAGTGGCGGGACATCTACGACGGTCCCCTACACACCGAGGACGACGGACCCGCAGATGACGGAACGGACAGCGACTCCAGCAAGTCCGATGCGTCCTCCTCGGACGAAGAGGACGCTCCCACGGCGAGTCGCGACAAGGCCAGGGGCAAGGCAAAGAGATACTTTATCATGCACAGCCTGTGAAGCCCCGGTTTATGTACATAGTTCATGTTTATTCACAAGAATAGGAGACCAACCTATTTTTTTATTCTTCACATATTTATCAATTTACTGTTAATAATTAAAAACATGTTCGCGTTACCACGGGATCACAGAGAAATGTGGAAGTTCGTACTATAGTACGAACTTCCACATTTCTCTGTGATCCCGTGGTAACGCGAACATCATTGTGCCTTATACTTCACACACACACAAAAGAAATAACATTGTAGGTGAACTCATCTTTACAGCTCTTTGCTTGCGTCAGTTAAATTCAAGATTACGAAGTTTCAAACATCATGGCTCTTCTTTCGCTCAGACTTTCTTTGCTTTCTTCACGTCTAGAAAAAAAAAAAAAAAAACCACACACAAAAAAAAGTTTGCAATTATCGGTAACGCCGAATTAAAGCGCAGCTCTTGAGGAGGAGGAGGGTAGGGTAGGGAGGGAAGGGTATGCCTTCCTCCCCCTCCCCCTCCCCTCCTCCTTTCCTGTTCCCCTCCCATTTAGCGGGAAATTTTCGCTACATTCCCCCCTAAATTTAGCGTGAAAAATCCCCGCTAAATTTAGCAAGAAAATATTTCCGCTAAATATATAAAAACAATTCCCCGCTAAATTTAGCAGAAAAAATTCCCTCCTCCTCCTCCTCCCTCGTGACGTCACTCGTGACGTCAATATGGGAAATGTTCCATAATGCAACGCGCGGTTGCGCCGACGGCGACGGCGACGGCGACGCCGCTCAAGCCGGAAACGGGCGCCTAAGAGCTGCGCTCTAAAATGTTTGCAATACGACAAGTCAGAACATTTCGCGTGGTATTGCTGTCTCGAAGCATAAACATGACTTAGGGAGTCATTCACGCGACCGACAGATACTGTGCAGCAGCACCGTGGCCAACGAGATCTTACTGTAAGTACGTTGTTTCGAAGCGTTGACAGGATTCTTTCTGCGATCCACACACCTTCGACCACTCTGGCTACAAGCACAGGCTGGGACAGCATACTGGAAGGGCGTCCATAACTTCTAGCTTGCTTTTTGGGACCATAATCAGGTTTCATACCGCCGTTCACACACCTTACGGCCGCTCTGTCAGCAATGAGGTGCGACATCACTCGGTTCAGTTGCCTTCAACTCGTCTGAATTATTCGTGGCGGCCCGTCTGGAATTACGGTGACCCTGCCAAGCGGCATAGTTTCCATTTTCATTTTCTTGGGGGGAGGCCAGACGTTGAATGTTGCTGGGGGGGGGGGGGGGGAGAAGGGGGGACCGGAACATTTTATTGAATGCTGTTCCATCGAAGGGTTCACTCAAAATAGCTTGCACGACCGAAATTTTCTATTCTTATCTTTATTTCGGGATTCTCGCAGGTAAGGAAGAATGTATTGCATTTTCATAGATATCAACAAACGTTTGGCAGGAACTATTAACGCTGCGTCTTCAATTATCCAGATCCAGATGGATAAGTTGTCACTTCCTATTGGGCCGGGGTTCGCTCAGCATTCCTCTCGAAGGCTTGAGGAGGCCCATGTCATTTCCGCACTGTCGTGTCCATTGGCGAACTTGCGCCACAACAAGGGTAGGGATAGGGATATCCGGGTCATTGAAGAGCTCCATCTTTGCGCCTGCATGGCGTTGAGAATTCAGGGGCTCTTCCGACTGTCCCTGGTACAACTACACAGCGAATGCCAGGCATTGAGCTTACTGCTAATAACAGTAGTTTCCTTGCACGTGCATCAGTTCAGCAGCTGATCCAGTTCAGTGTCCACGTTCTGGCCACGGTGTTGGTCCGGACTCCAGTACACCGAGACAAATGTCACAGAGTGCCCTGCCAGCCAGAAGTTGAGAGCGATCACTTTGTGGTTTTAGTTGCGCAGGCGTTTAGTGGTGAGTTGGGTCAGAGGAACGGAGTTGCTAACAAACATTTCTGGGCACTTCAGAGCTTCCGTTCATTTTGCGGTCTTTTAACAGTAGGCGTTGTGTGTGCTTCGAAACAGTTCGACATTCTGAAACCCGAGACAGAGCCAACAGAAAAGGGGACAAACAATGCGTCTCGAACAAAACTCAAACACGTCTCAAATTATACACAACTTCATAGGCGTGCGCACTGGGGGGGGGGGGCAGGGGGGGCGGCCGCCCCCACTAATCATCTAGGGGGGGGGGGGGGGGGCCGAGGCGCGACTGCGCCGGCGGTATGGTTTCTTTTTCGACGGCATAAAACACCGACGCCAAAGTTCCCTCCCTCTATAGTAGGTTACAAGTCAAGAAGGTAGCGGCAAATGCCCCTCAAAGGGAATCATATATCCCTCCGCCACCTCCGCATCCAATAGCGTCCCATCGTTTCCGTGACGTTGCGGCGAACGCGCGAGGAGGGTCGTGCCTTTCTGTATATATTTGCTTTATCTCTCGACTTTGACTTAGCATTGTGGAAGCCACGAGAGGGAGATTAAGTCTTCCCCCTTCCGATGGATACAAAAGACGACTTTCGGGGATTAGCTTCCCCCTCCGATTGATACAAAGGCTGCTTTCAGGTGCTCGGTTTCTTCTCCGATGAATACAAAGGTCGCTTTCTTAAAACGTGGGGGTCGGAGATAAGTTGGCACCACTCTGTGACCATTATCTATCCATTGAAGCGGAACAAGGAGCGTTTCCAGTGAACTCTTCTTTCGATTGCGGAGGGATTTGAAACCGGCGCACCACGTTGTGGGAGGAGCTTCTCCTACCTTCTTAAAGGGACCATGAAACGATTCTGAAATCGAATTTCATCCACCGATCGTGGTAAGAGGTGTGAAAAGCAACACAAAAACACAAAAATAGGGAGCCAAAAAAAAATTCTTCGCTATAGAACTTTTAAAAGAAAACTGGACTCATTTGCGCCTTCTTTCCTTCGAAAGCTCTCTGCCTTTTCACTGCGATGCATCCGCGGAAACGGAGCGCGTCAACCGAATCCACGTCGCCTATTGGGTAAGAGCCTACCTCACCAGCACCGCGATCGTAAACAATAAATAGCCGGCGAATGTTTCCTAAAAGTTTTGTTAAATAATATTCAGATCCACATTTTGTAGCATAATTAGAGATGTGACGAAAATTGCCAAATTTGATAATGATGAGAGCCAAGCGCCATCTATCGTGTGGTAAACGAAGCAAGAAAAAAACCCTACTGCGCCTGCGCAAAAGGGCCGACGCGTCGTTGGCCGAGACCACGGTGTAGTCGCGACCGTCGCGACGACGAACGAACGTTTATTTTTCTACGTTTTTTCTCGCGCGTCCCGACTTCAAGGAGGAAGAAAAAAAGTACTTGAAACAGACCACGACGAACAAGAACGCTGGATCCAGAAATACCCGAGAGAATCTACAACGGCTACGAATCCACCGGGCCGCCTTTTACCAACAATGACAGTTGGGTTGACTTCGGGAGTCTTCACCGGAAGACTCGCCGCACTTCCCCGCGGGCATACCGGCGTACGGGACTAGTCCCATGCTGTCGCTGTAGCGCAACATATCTCATTGAATTTCGCTCAGCTGCGATGTGTCCATGGCTATCGCGGCCACGACCAACTCTTGTGATCGCGGCGATGAGGGGCGCCAATGGACCTTTTCCGAGAAGCGTTCTGCGCACGCGCGAGCGCCCGATGCCAAGCGGCGGAAGTCGGCACTAAAAATCGAGGAAATTCGGAAGAAGGCTGTGGATCAGCAAGTAGAGCACGTAATTTTCGCATACATATAATTGTGTTACACAAAAAAAGAAAGTGGACGGAAAGAAAAACACGACGTTTGGGTCGTGTTTTTCTTTCCCCTCTTTAAAGTCGCTTTAGGCACGCGCCGCAGCTCAGAGAGTGAAGAAACTGGTAGCGTAGCTCCCATTATCGATTGGTAGCGCAGGTAGGTCACGTCCTCGATTTTTAGTTCGTGCAGCCACCGCCTGGTGCCGTCGGTATGTGGAAAAGGTCCATTCAGAAAATACGTCGGTGACATCAGCGCCATCACCGCAGTAAAACCTACCGGCGCACCCCCAACTCGCCGCCGCTGACGCTCCCATTCTACAGCCGAGAGAACTTCCGGTTCCGGAAACAGGGTGCGTCACGACCGTCAAAATTACGCCGCAACTTGTTTTGCGGTCAGTTGGAGAGAAAGAAAAAGTCGATATTTCATTAATTTTTTGTGTAGAAGTTAATAAACTGAGACGAAAACGGGTGCCTATTCGGCATTCAGTGAACGTTGAAGGTTTAATGTAAAAGTTACCTGGCAAAAGTAAAAAAGGTCATTTCATGGTCCCTTTAACTTGTAACCGACTTAGTGCGCGCAAAAAAAAAAAAAAAAAAAAAAAACATAAAAAGATGCCGCGACGCAGCGCCAGGCACCAACCCGTCTATGGCCAGCCGTCGGCGAAAATCCCTCCTCGCCCTGGAAACGGCCGCCGCGTCGGGCTTCTAGAGAACTATCGAATGATCGCGAAAGAAAATCATCACGTGACGCCGGGTGACGCTGCCAGGGACGGCGCCAGGCTTTTCATAGTGAGGGGGCAGTGAGGAGGCGCACGGCATTTTTGGGGAGGCATGGGCTTTCGATCCGAATAAAAGAACAAATATTCAGGAACGATGACTTGGCGCTTCGGGAGTTTTTAATAGAAATCAGCTCAGTTTATTTCATTATTTTACAACCTATCTACAACTCTGGTTAATGTAGCATTTCACTTGCAAAATATTCAGCCATGTTTACATTCCGCAATACTAAATAAGCACGCTCACGCTTGTCGTGACTCATCATCTGCTCTTTAGACAGTCCCCTGCATCGCGGAAAACCGGAGCACGTCAGCGATCATGTAGATGTAGTGACGATTCTCCCTTCTTTGCTGAATACGCCTGGCAGAGGTACACGGCGACTGATTTAGCCGCGCCACTTTTCTTCATCTGCTTGAAGGAAGCCGATGATGTTTGGGACATCTTGCGTGCCGCACTGTTGGAGTGGCGTCGTAGTCCGCCTTCCTTTTGAAGAGCTTTCTTCCAGTTTCGATAGCCCTCTGTCAAAATACAGCACTTCCGCTGTTTTACTCCCCCCCAAATACACAAACACTTTCAGCTTTCCTCCAACCTCCTGGGATAGTCCCGCGAAGGGATTCCGTGCCCCAGGGTCACTAATAATGGGAGCATGGCAGTTCTCGAACCGCCAGGCTCCGACCTATACCCTTTCCCGAGCACACACAGTCGCCGTCACCAAAGTTCCTTCAAGGACCCCATAGAGACATGAAATAAGCAGGATGACCTAGACACATCAAAGCCGCCCATTGGGAACTCGCCAGCCGGCCCGAGCGGCTTAGGACTTTGGGAGATTTCCTCGGTCAGAACATGAACAGCGCCCTTGAGTTCCTTTGTCTGGCAGGTACGAAGCGACGGCGCAGTGCAGATGGGATTCCAAGTCTCTCCGAGTAATCACTTGGGTGAAGCTACTTTCAGGAAGTCTTTTTTGGTTGGCAAAGAAGGAAGTGAGTGGTAGACGACGCTCCTAGCTTCGGCAAGCCATACCGATATTCATGCATCGTTATTCACGGGGTACGTAAAGAAAATAAAGTGGACAGCACGAAAAAGTTAAAAACGTCCGGTATGAGGCCTCTTTAGGCTGGCTATCCTTCAAGCCAACGCTTTTTCCATGGGACGAGGAAATTAGGAAAAGGACGAGCCATGTAGCATATGCGGGTCTGCGTGCGAAAATTAGGGTGAGGGGGGGGGGGGGGTGTAAAGGCTGGCATATTTTTGGGGTGGCAGTACAAATTTTAGGGGAGGCGCCCGCCACCCCTCGCCTCCCTTTGGCGCCGTCCCTGGACGCCGCCACGGATGGAAGGTGCCAGTGAAGTCAGAACGTTCGCTAGCTTCCACTGTGCTGCACGCTAAAGAAGACACAAGAACCTTCTGGAGGCCGGGCGGCGGGCACGAGGGTATAAAGTCTATTCAGATGCTGAATCATCGCCCACAAACATGGCCGCTAACAAAACATTTATTCGTGAGCTCTGCGGAAAACAAAATAAGGCAAAAAAAAACTCGCCAATTAGATAACCACATTTGCTTTTGGCGGCCATGCTTGTGTGTAGTGACTCTACATTAAAAAGAAGTCTGACGTCATATGAATAGACCCTATAAAAGGGTGCAGGCTGCGGCGGGGAGCAGTCAGCCAGTCCATGTGCTGTAAGTCGCGTTGACGTCAGCCGCGGAGATGGCGAACTACGTTGAAGTGTGAGTCGTTCGGTCGGTCGAAGAAGACGGGTTTGGTGATGGTTGGTGTCAGTCGATCTGGAAGAATCGACGTCGTGGGAGCTGCGGCACATGTAGGTTAGCACAGAGCACATAACGCTCTAGTAAAGTGGTTAGTTGGGCGAGTTGGTAATGATTGAACATGGTTAAAATTGCGCACAAACAGAAAGGAAGAGTAAAGAGGGAAGAGAGAAGAGACAAGCGCAAACTCACAACTTGATGTATTGAAGAAGAAAAAAGAACAGCCCGCGGTTTCAGCTCGAGCCGAGGCCACACTCGCACGGGGGCACCCGAGCACGCGGAGGACACACACCATCAACCACACTCAAACGATTGTAAAAAGGCAATTTCCTTGTCAGTTAAAGCCACAGAAGGATGGCTGACACAACGCTCGCCAAGGCGGAGTATACTGAAAGCTTCAAAAAGTTCCCTAGTATGTTTTTCGTGGAATCTGCCAATTATCGAGGTTTTTTCTAAAGAAGGTGTACATTTACACGCTTGACAATGCAGAGGTAGGTGACCCCCCACCGTGGAATTTAGAGAAAGATTGTGCTCCTTTAACCGGTCATTAATACACCGTCCTGTCTGTCCTACGTAGGACCTACCACAAGAAAGGGGAATGCTACAAACCACTCTGGTTGAGCACGGCACATAACGCGGGCTGTTCTTTTTTCTTCTTCAATGCATCGAGTTGTGAGTTTGCGCTTGTCTCTTCTCTCTTCCATCTTTACTCTTCCTTTCTGTTTGTGCGCAATTTTAACCATGTTCACATAAAGCTCGGTGACTGTAATGAATGGATTGACTGGTTGCAACAAAACGGCCTAGGAGCGTGAGTTTATAAGGACTTTTTTTAAAATCCTTAAAGGCTTTGCGGTTGTCCCTGTCACTAGCTGTTCATGCGAGCGGACGTTTTCAAAGCTCGCCATTGTGAAAACAAAGCTGAGATCAACTATGAGTCATGACCGGCTTCGGTGGCTGCTTTTACCGTTCGTTGAGCAACAGATTGCATTGTCAACAAGTTCTAAGTTAGTCATCGCACAGTTCGCGACAAAATTGCGTAGAATTTTGCTTTAGACTTTTCACGATTGGTGAAAAGTACTATCATCTCCCACGTGCTACACATTTTTAGTAATCTGGTCATAAAATATTTTTACCACCACATAACATGTCCATTAGTGTCATCGGCATGCTATATCGACATCGTTTAATCCTCCCGCAAAGTGTTAAGTTGCTCTTGTATAACACTTTATTTGTATCACATTTATACTACTGTCATCTAATATGGGGCACCACGACAAAAACAAATCTTTATAGAATATTTTTATTGCAAAAAAGGGCGATAAGACTTGTGTGCAGTGTACCCCATGACTTTCATACGGACCTAATTTTTGCTAATCTGGGGATAATGAAAATACATGAATATTACAGATATAGACTTGCCATGAAATATAAACAAGAATATACCGAGAGTAAAAGTTTCTTATTCGACTTGGCTTCCCTCAGAAAAAAACCGCAAACTCATACCCTTCGTCACCCTGACCCTTGGATAATAGATACATCGCGCACTGACTACGGCCTTCAGATGATTAGAAGAACCCTGCCTTCATTGCTCAACACTTTCTCGCATTCCAATGTTGATATAGTATCTTTAACCCCACGTGAGATCCGTGAATATTTTCTTTGAAATAATGTCGTGTTTACTTTTTGTATTTTGCAAGTTCATTTTCTTCATTGTTGTGTCTGGCTGATATCTGGTTGGCATTTTCGGCCCAGTGTTTGCTTTTCTTCCTTTTGTTTTTTTATTCCTGTTTTGCATTAGTGGACTTCTTTGCTTTGTAAACTTTTTGACACCGCTGTGTTCCTGTGAGGGGGCTGGGGACCAGTCAAGCTACTTGTAAGCTTTTTTCCCCAGCTCCCACCATATATACATGTATATGGTAAAATAAACTATTATTATTATTATTATTATTAATGTTTGTTGAGCATGACATAATGCGTGTGTGTTATCTTGTGCAAAAAAAAAAAAAAGTAATTATAGCCCTTGTTTCTATTACATCTTTCCATCAAGCGCCAGAAAGTAAGATTATCAACAGGTACATTTGGATGCTCAGAAGAAAAAAAAAAATTAAAAAAAAGGCATGTCATAGCGTTTATCTTCAATAATTACTAAATATTGTAACTTGCTGTTTCTCGTATTTTTAATCTGCGGTATATTATCGTGCTTTTAAGCGTTGCCATTACGTGGTGAATTGGGTGGCGTTTTTCGTCCTCTGCATGAACGTTGCAGACGCCATATGACAGCTTTCGCCATGTGGTGCACCCATGCGTTTGCCCTGTATGTATACTATATTTTCCATACTAGCAGAGTCACGTTGAGGCAATATTTTTAAATATTTTTGTGCTGTTAAAGATGGCATATGTGTCGTATCTTTCTTTGGTTTAGAAAGAATAAACATTCTTTGTACGCGCGTTGTGTCACTGACGCCTCAGCTGCGCAGGAACTGCCTTTCTTTGCGGACGTTTCACAAAAAAGTGAAATCAACTGCTTAATAATATTTTGTATATGTTACAATTCAATATTGTTGAAATACTTAAACGTTTCATAGCGATATCTCGTCTCAGCACTACAATATGATCGGAAGGACATCAGTGGGAGTGCGTTGATAGAAAGGGGAGGGGGGGGGGGGGCGCTCTGGGGAAACCTTGCCCCCCCCCCCCCCCTAATGAAAAATCCTGCGCACGCCTATGCACAACTTTGTTTCATTCCCTTTCTGTTGCGTCTGTCTCGGGTTTTAGTATGTCGAATAACAACCTGCTTGCCTGCCTAATAATGTCTTAGACTCAAAACAGTGCTGTTTGGTGGCATAAACACGACCCCTAGAGTCATTCACACGACTGGAGAAGCACAATGAGAACCAAGCATGTTTGAAAGAACAGCGGAGTGCTCAGTCTCACTACTCAATTAAGATTCGCGAAATTATGAAAGTAAAATTTTGCACTCTGTTTGTGTAGCTCGTTCGAGAGCGCAGCTCTTAGGCGCCCGTTTCCGGCTTGAGCGGCGTCGGCGTCGGCGTGGCCGTCGGCGTAACCGCGCGTTGCATTATAGGACGTTTTCCATGATGACGTCACGAGGGTCATGAGTGACGTCACCGCGCGTTGCATTATGGGTTAATTTCCCCGCTAAATTAAGCAGAAAACTTTTCCCGCTAAATTTAGCGGAAAAAAGTTCCCGCTAAATTTAGCGAGTAATTTAGCCAAAAATTCCCGCCGAATGGGAGGCGAGCAGGATAGGAGGAGTGGAGGGTGCGGATGAGAAGGAGGGGCATACCCTCCTCTCCGTACCTTCCCCTCATCCTCCTCAAGAGCTGCGCTCTAATTCGGGGTTACAGGGGATTGTTAACGTCTTTCATTTTTTCCTGTCCTCCGTTTTATTGGCGCTGTTAATATTTTATAATTTTCTCGGAAAGTATTAAAAAACATCAACTCCTCCACGTCCAAAACGACATCGGGGAAAGGTTTGTACCGTACATATCACTGGCTTTATCAAAGCTACATGTGCGTAACAGCTCGTTATTCCGACCCAAAATGCATCCGAGGGCTTACCATGTGCTTACCATTTGCACCGATCGCGACGAAAACTTGGCAAGGGTGCCACGATTCACACACGAATTAATAGCACTGCTGTGAAGACGTCGTCCCAGTGGGCAGCCCTTATTTATTAATCCACTGTAGCGCCACCAAAGATGAAGACGACGTCTGGTGAAGCAACCCGGTGCTGGCCGTGGTGCTGGCTGCGCTGGCAGTGCACTCATGCCCATCTCTCGCAGCGTACATACTGCTTTCATCAATGATCGATGACCGCAGCATTTT
This sequence comes from Ixodes persulcatus, assembly GCA_013358835.2. Lineage (NCBI taxonomy): Eukaryota > Metazoa > Arthropoda > Arachnida > Ixodida > Ixodidae > Ixodes > Ixodes persulcatus. The sequence continues at coordinate 227,388 of JABSTQ010009107.1, read as the reverse complement.
CACATCGCCTCGCAGTGTCAACGAACAAAAGCGGCGATACCGGCAGTATGTCGAGAAGCAACATGAGGCTGCTAGACGTACAAAAATCTAACAAAGAGGAAAAAAAAAAAAAAAAAGCTGACGACGTTTGGCGCAGCGTCCCATCCGTGCTAAGCCTGGCGCTCGGCTCCAACCAACATTTTTTTAGAACCCTCAGTTGGGAAACTCGCCGTTGAAACCGGGGCCGCTGGAGTCCACCAAGACCGGGCTAAATCAGTGGGCTAAATACGACAACAGCACCACTCTTTATCGTTTGTGTTAACTGTGGTCACCTTGAGCTTTTAGAAAGCATGTTTTTGCGTAAAAAACAACGGAAAAAAATTCTTTTTGTAGTAGCTTTTATTGGAGTTTAGTACAAAATGAAGGGCGCGAGATACTTACTAGAATTTTAGTTTGCAAGCTTTTGCAGCACAATTAATATTGTTTTTATACTGCCATGCCTCAGCGGTGATTTCAGGTAGCGCGTCCAGACCTAGGCGCATCTTGACTTCGGTAGTAATTCGCGGCGCGTCCGCTTGGTAGGCGGGGGTGGCACCCCTGAAACCCCTTCCACCAAAATGGCCGATTAAAGCCATAATAGAAGGCACGTGCAGTTTCTCGAGTGGCCGCTGCGGGAGGAATAGCGGCGTTGCGATCGCCATTAGCTCGGTCCTCGAGAACGGATCGGTGCCAGTTTTTCAGAGCAGGCTCTGTGGCCGTTTCCCAACTGAGTGGTTCAGTAACGTTGGCTCGAACTTTTCGATGAGGGTATCATCGCTGGATGCTCACGTCGTCGCGCAGAAACTACTGCGGACGAAAGCCAGTACCGTGAACACTTCGCGGTGTAAACTCAGGTACGTAAAATACCATAGCAAAGAGCAGGATAATCGCTGCGAGAAGTTGGCGTCTGGTTGCTAGGTCGACACTGTCACGTTGAAAATATTCGTACGAAGAAAAACGAGATTGATTCATAAAATCGTGACGTCACAAAAACGCTTGGACCCGATTGGCTCGTGTAGGAATACCTGTCCCTTTGTAGGGCATTTTCCGGTTTTTTCTTAACCTGTCGCGTTCCATGAGCTCACGAACGGCCATGACAGTCTTTCATGTGAGAGGTTCGTGCTAAGGCTTGTAGAGAGAAAAAGCGTTCCGTGACTTTTTATATTGGGGACCTTTAGCAAACCGCTGCCGCGTTCCAAGTACCGCACTATCAAAGCCTTTGAAGCACATGCTTTTAAGCGCGTGTCCCGCGGCCACGGTATCACCCGGGCGCGCGCTTAAAAGCATGCTTCAAAGGCTCCGGTAGTGCGTCGGAACGCGGCAGCGGTTTGCTAAAAGTCCCCTAGGGTGCCTTCATGTGCGCTTTGCTTGGGGTGATGACATCTGGCCATTTTGTTTCGAACGGTTATTTTTAGTTTTTGTTCCGAAGCGCGTGAACGAGCGTGTCTCTGCACGCGCTCGTGGCGCTGACTGTGCTACGGTGACATTTTGTTTCCTGCGATTTCTTTGTATTTTCCCTGTGAGCGCGTGCTGTCGGCATCGGGTACTACAAACGATGGCATCACCCTAAACAGAAGGACATTGAGGCACTCTAAGGTCCCCAATTCATACCCTTAACGTCAAGATCAGGATGATCAGTTGTAAACGACAGATTCGATGGTGCGCGTTTGAATCGACGGTGACAAGTTTGATTGTGGGCAATGGAAGCTTAGAGTCATCGCGTTCTTGACATCGTCAATATGGACTACCTGACATTACTCTTATTTCCGTTGATGAAAGCATTAATCCCAATTTGGCTAATCTTTGAAAGCCGACCACACCGAAGCGTTTGGTAGCCTACGTGGCCAATAATCACTACTTAGAAAAAAACAAAAACAGTAAGATGATTTTATCTCGACGATGGAGGGACGTACAACTGCCCGGAGGCGAAATCCGCCCGAAAGCAGACAGCGCTATTCGGCTGGTTCTGACCTAGCCACGTCGGGCTACACTTTGATCGAATCCAAAAGGCCGAGAGAAATAAAAGGAACGACAGGAACGTTTTGCAGTAAATTCCGCTTTACCGCTTTACAGACCATAGTTTCTAAAGAGCTGTGTCATTGGACATTCAAATGCATTTATTTTGCATTCAACATGATTCATCGTCACAAGTGTCCATTCACACGCACGGAATGATAGCTTTCAATTCAGTTTGCATGCTTTCCCTGGAGCCATTAAGTAATTAAATGCGAAATCTGATTCGGCCGCGCTACGTCTTACGTCACCTGGTTCACTCTTGGAGAGCATCGAAAATGTTCCACGCGCGTTTTCAACCTGCACTTTTTTTCAACCTCCACCTTTTTATGTTCGCGACATCTCACAGCTTTTCTAGGGACCTTCGTACTAGTACAGTAAAAGCTATTAGTCTTGAAAAGAGAAAGATAAATAAAAAGAAATAGGGAAAGAAAAAAAAAGGGAGGAATAGAGAGAAAGAGAAAGAGAGAGAGAGAGGAAGTGTTAAATATTTAATGTGGATAGATTGGTAAGCTCGACGACGTCTTGTTCGCAATGTTGCAATTGTAGGGTTTTTGTCAATATATTTAGCGATTTTTTATACATTTAGCGACGGATTTTTTAAATTTAGCGGCTAGCAACGTTTTTGAGCGACTTTGGTGTTCAACCGTAATCTTGTTATTTTGAATAATTTTAGAGATGCTCGCGGGCTAAACCGTTTTGCTTCTCTAGCCGAGTTTGCTTTGGATATATGCTCAATTTAGCGGCGCGCTTAAAAGAAAAAAAAATGTCAACACTGTCAACATTGAAGACCATCTCTAACACACCCACGTACCTACGTGCTCTCCGCCAAACGTTGCTACCGCCTGCCAAGAGAGCAGCCGCTCTTGGCTGGCGGCTGCGCTCTTGGCTTTCGCTTTTGACTACGAACTTCCAGAAGAAGTTGTTCGGCGAATTGGCACAGCTGAAGCCTACAAAGCTGGCAACGAACCGTCGACATCGGCATATTTAGGTGACTTGAGTGCAGTCACCCTCGAGGAAGAACTCTTCTTCTTCTAGACTTTTCCGTTGAACTGTTCTTGAAGACAAAGCAGTCATTATTTCCGTGTTAAAATTAACAAGTACCTGTTTCTTATTCGTACTTTCGTACTTACCGCCTAGTCGTTTCCCAAATAAAACATTGCAAGTAAAAACCGTCCTAGTTGTTTTTTTCAGTTTAAGTTTAACCTCTCAAAATACCTGAGATATGATTATTTGAGGTTCACTTACTTTAAAAGGGTTTAATAAACTTTTGGAATTCAGCGACTATTTTAGCGACTTCCTGGCGAATCTAGCGACTGTTTAGTGACTTGCTGGCCTCAATTTAGCGGCGCGCGCAAAAAAAAAAAAAAAAAAATATGGCAACACTGTTTGTTCGTGCTATCTGTTTCGCGCAGTGTTCTTCGCTGTCGCAGATGAAGAGCTTCGAATGATTGCACCGCCGTTTCCTCGAGTACAACACGGCAGTACCTTTAAGTGCGTCGGTGTAAAGGTTGTTTAGCGGTGCCAAAAAAATGCTAAAAAAAGAAAAAAAAAAAACGGGTTTGTTTTGCGGAGAGAAACATCGAGAAGCAACTGTTGTTAAAGGGGCGGTGCAACGGTTTCAATGTTGAAAGAATTGCCAGTTTGCATTTTTATATTGTTTATCCAAGCCTAAGTGACCAAAAACGCGTCACCTTTCTCCGAAAAACTGCTATTCTGCTGCGTAATCGCAAGGCAAAAAACGAATTATTTGCCGATCTGCAGCCGCCTGTGGTGACTACGGGAACTAAAATGACAGCGTCTCTGGGGGTACGCGGAAGTCAACAAACCCTGTCCCCCTACGCTGCTACACTCGCAGTCAGCCCCGTGGCGATCCGTCCTTTGTGTCCATCGCGCGCCGCGACCTTCAACGAGGCTAATCCTTTGAAAGTCGACAATCGCGGAGGAAGCGGCTGGGGTCTCTGAAGAGAGGGCCCAAGGGGAAACCACCTGAACCCCCAGAGTACGTCACTCGAAAGTCGGCGTGGAGAGTTGAGAGGCACTTTGGCCTTCGATTTGTTTCATTTTTTTTAAAATAAGAACTGGCGCTCGCAAGAAAATGCGGTTTTTGGTTTTTCGTTCCATAGGTGACGCAGATTAATTTCCGCAGTTAATTGGCCAAAGTCTGAAAATCGTTGCACTGCCCCTTTAAATTCGAACATGGAACTTAGTTAGATTGAAACATGTGAGGTTGTTGTGAAACTCTCGTGCCATGTGCCGCTCTCCTCCTTCCCGGTTCACAGTACATTTGGCTCGTCTGAATCGCCCTCCACAAACATGGATGTGGTAAAACGCTGAAATTTTAAAGGTGAATATATCAGAAAACGGAACCTTGCTTCCGCTTTTTTTTTTCTTGCCCAGGTGCCTTTCTATCACGGCATTGAAATTTGTACGTTGCTATTTGACGGGATATACTATATAAAAATAACTTCGCTTAAACTAACTAAATATAATAATTAGCACAATACAAAAGTAACGTATATGTAACGATACGTTCCATTTTTAAACGGTAACGGGAACGCGTTCCTTTCTCACAGATGGAACTTGTAACGGGAACGCGTTCCAAAAATCAGAAGGAACGAGGAACGTGTACAACACTGACTTTGATCCTTATTTTATTATTTTCCGATTGTGTAGTCCCTTGGTATAGTCATTGTAAACTACGCAGGCGTGGCTTAAAGGGAAGCTGAAGCCCCTTTCAAGAAATCTCAGTTAGGAGCGGACTTCTATATAGCCTTTTGTCCTGTGAATTCAATTATCGCACTCATCTTGGGCAGAAGTAAACGTAAACCGCATTTAGTTTGAAAAATACGTGCAGCGACTGCCGCCGGGCATGTGGCGGTCCTCTCTGCCGCTTTTTTTTTTTTTTTTTTTCTGTCCAGAGCGTCGTGACCAGGGTGTCGAACCGAAATCTTTATCGGTTCGATTCCGGTTCGGATTCACGGCTTTCGGTTCAGCTCCGGTTCAGTTCCGGGGAGCAAAAATAACGGTTCGACCCGGTTTGAACCGCAAAAACTAAGAATATATTTTCTGCGTTTTTTTTTTTTTGCGATAGGCACTATTTGAACAGTAAAACGAGTATCATATAGTGTTTTATCATTCGTAGAATCCCCTTTTATTTTCCAATACAAAAATAAACTGTGGTATTTAATTTCGATGAAACAGTAAAAGAAAGCTAGATTAACATATATGACTCACCAACTATTCTTTTTAACTCAGTCGCATATATTTTACCTGAATCTAAAGGTTATCAGTTTGGTAGGTATACGTCGCCTAAAATACCCGTTAATGCTACAACTTTGCGTCGCCATATATATCCTGAAATATAGTTTACAAAATACATTTTACAATATATATGATGACGACGCAACTGACCTAAAAGCAGTAATATTTTCAAAATGCCAGAAAATGTTTAGGACAAACCCTTTCAGTCTACCTTTTATAGAAACACTGAGCGGCAATAACAACGCTTGTTTTTCTGACCAATGTTGTTTATACTCAGCACAGTGATGCAGGCGAACAATCATGACCTTCGTATTCAGATCGGATCTGGCCTAAAATAGCGCGTACCGAAGGGAACATTTTCGACATAGCTTGGTGTTTGAGGTTCGTTGTAGTCAAGATGCCGGTCAATTCAATTTGCAAATAAACATCACCCTTGCTTTTTTTTATAATTTTTTGTTAAATAGAACAAAGTTGTATTTCATACTCTGGCTCAACATTACACCTACATTATTGGTCACTTCCTGGCGGTCTGCGTGCGCAATCGTCATTGTTCCGCCACGCGCAACAGTGCACTTTGTTTTCGTCCAGCCCCCAGACACATGAAAGTCTTGTTCATCACATAAAAGGAGCAACAGACTTCTATATGTTTAAGAAGCTGAATATGCGTCAGGAACACATGTTATTTAAATCAGCTTCAAAATAAAACATTTCTTTAAGGTTCTTCCAAATCAATTGTACACGTGCCTCTCGAGGATAAAAAACGCCGGAAAAGATTTGTATAGCATATATCAGATAATTTGGGGGTGCATTTACTTATTATGTATACCTTTAGGGTGATCGGCCCTTTATTTATGTTGTCAAATCTTCAGGCATTAATAAAATATTATTTTATTGTCATAAATTAATTTGACTGTATGAAGTTCACATAACCGCTTGAGACCGTCACGCGAGGATGATACTCGAAAATACGCCATCTGTGGAGTCAGCGGAAACTTGGTTTTTTGTTCGCTGTTCAGCAGTATGAAACACCGGGTCGTGGGCTACGCCAAAAAAAACATTGTGCTCACATTATAGATCTGAACGCAAATACACGAAATGTGCAGAAAGAGAGATAACATATGGTATTCTTCCAAATAATCCCATGGAGGACGCCTTACTGCAAAAATAAATGTATAGAAATGCAGGTTTTAAACGTAAACACGTTTGACGGAACTCCGTCTGGTTGGGTCAAAACTCTGAGAAATACAGACCTTCTCTAACCAAGTCTTGAACATTTAGGAGTCCGACGTTTCAATAGGTCGGGCTTAATAGGGCGACAGCCACTTAACCATCGGCGCATATCAACGGACTAGGGCACTTGAAGAACAAAAAAGTCCGAGGACACCTATAGGACTTCTTATGAGTTGTGAAGGCGAAATCATGAATGTCGTTCTTCTGCTCCCTTAGTTCGTCTGCGGCGTAGTAGTGTGGACGGCCCCGTTTCGTTGGCCGAGGCGCTGCGTGCACTGCGCCGCCATGGAGTGGGTTTCTCTGATGGCGTTTTTAGGAACTACGCCGCACGAGAGCCAATGAGAGCCTCGTTCCTTGATGACACGTGCTAGCCAATGGGAGCCTCTCCATCAGATTGCTGCTACACGCGACATTGGGACGGGGGAAGGCGCCGTCTGGCGCGGCATCAAAACTGATGACGTCGGTTCGCTCCATGGGACAGTTAATGCTTTCGCATTGAAAGTAAAGGAAGCAAACCACACACCATAGATGGAAAAGAAGCTGCAGCTTCCCACAGGCAAATAGTTTCTCCTTATAAAAATACCGAACCGGTTTTGAAACGTTGAACTCCTAGCTGCTCAGGACTTGGTTGGTTATCGCCCGTATTTCTCTAATAGGAATACGTGCAATAATGTTCCTAATGACACATAAATATTGCGAAGAATAGACACTATATTTCTAATTTAAATCACATTTGGACATCGGATTGCACGAGCTCGAAACTTTGCAGAATACATTCTCGGGAGGCTAAAGTTATATTCGGTTTTACGTACACTTGTTTTGGGGCCTCATTTTACAACTCTTTGCTTTATCAGTCATGCGCGCTCTATCATTTTATTGGGCTGCCGCATACCATCGTGAGACTGCTATATATACTGCACAACTTTACAATTCTTGACATCCCCTCTGGCTATACTTCGTTTCCACTTAAAGGGGTATTGCAAAGGGGCGAAGAAAACCAAATGCTACTTCGAAAGGCGTGCCTATCAGTGTCATACACGAGCGTTCAGTGACGACATTGGTCTAGGGCGTCAGATAATGACGACATAGAATTTTCGAGAAAGGACTGGCTGAACAGGCGCAAGTGACCCCTTCTGATCCCTTCAAGCACGTGACTCTCACCTAAAGTTTTGCTTGGAACACCCGTAAATTGGTGAGGCGTTCACATCTTCATAACTGGATGTTAATTTCCAGCATTTAGGAAGATCGCGCATGGTCGTTGCACGCTATCGTGGTTTAGGTTCTCTATTGGTTCAGACCAAGGACATAATCAAAAAAACAAATTGTGCTCATAATTTTGAACTTATTTCACCATTTATGTTCAAAATACGTCAGTTTTATTCGTTGTTTTATGTTCAATGTGTTACTAGAGTCGCAATCACTATAGTCGGATGCAACCTAAGAACAATCTTTTAGCTCCACCCACAAGCGCATTGCGCCCATCTGAAGTGCCTCCGCCGTCGAGAAAGTAGTTCACTAGCAACGTTGCTTTTTCTTCCTCCAGTAAACGTGTCTTAAACTACTACAATATTTATTTAATTCATTCAGGACGTTTAAATAAGTTAGAATACGTTTTTGTCAACGAAATAGCTGTTTAGTAAAGAAAGAAAGTCATGTCCAATGTACCGTCTTCCCAATTCATTTTCTGTCCAAGATACTGTCTAACATACCGTCTTCCAGCGCCTTCGATTGAGGGAAAGCGGCGAAAACGAAACCAACCTTTCTCTCGCCAAAATTATAAATAACAAAGCACTTATAGTTCCTGCAAATAATAAATATTTAGTGATTTACTTAGTTTTGTGGGCTTTGCGCACGAAATGTGTGCCTTTATTTTGTTGGATTAATAGAAAACAAGAATAATTATACTTTTCGGGTTTTGACAAATCGGCACCCTCCCAAGTCATCGACACCACCACCGCGCCCCGCCAGAGTGCCTTCATACAAACGCGCGCTTTTGCTTGAGTGGTGACATCTCAGCCATTTTTACGCCCAATCGTTTTTTTATGCATTTTGAAGTACGCGCAATCCGGTGTCAATCAGCTCGAGCGCGTAGCTTTGGCTAATGCATAGATGCCATTTTAGCGCCCAGGTCACGCAACGAGTGCGCGAGAGCGTCACGCGCTGAACATTCAGTGAGCGAAATTGATAAGCAGAGAACAGTACAGGAAAACGAACTATACTTCGTCTCATCCTACGGACTGGACTAATGCAAAGCCCCGGGTCGCCGAGGTCCGATCACGTTCCACGCTATACTATGACAGGCTAGAGGGTGGACGAATAATGCACCGAATCGTAAAGCGCCGAATCTTTCTATAGCTTCGGCGCTGCAAAGAGCCTATATGTCGTGGCTTTTTTTGCGATGTAAAATTGGGGAGTCACTCAGTGCTCAGTGATCCGAGACTGGGGCACCGATACGTGCATCGAAGCGAAATGCCGCACAATTTCTAAGTGGCTCGTGATTGGATCTGGCAGGCCGTAGCTTTTGCCTTTAGTCCATCGTACGGTGAGACGAAGAGGAGCTGGATGACTCTCAAAATGCCAACAAAGTGTCCCCCGACGTTGAGTGATTTTCTGAACGCAACCTACTTGAAGAAGGTGCGACCACTGCCGTGGCTATTATGTGGGTTCTCTTTGTTATTCATTCACTCATATCCGTGTCCCAAGTTCGTTTATAATGAACTCCCCGTATAGGGAATATGTAGTTAAACGATGCGTCTAAGGTGCGCCGCAGGATGTGATATTCAGCGATGTCACTATTGGCGAAGCGCTCTGACCCGTTTGTCACCCCCACACCTCGGTGTTTACCCAACACAAGGCCTGCGCACATGCCCACAGGCCTTGTGGGCATGTTCGTGTATCTTTTTTAATAGAGCGCAAGGCACAGTAATGAAAAAATACAAAAAATTAGTGAAGTGACGTTAAGTGCCGGATCTCCCCCGAAAGCAGTTGCCAGGGGATGCGAACTTGACCCACTTGCGCTTTTGTGCTGAGCTGGGCACTGTGCATGCTGCATTGTTCATGCAGGCCGGAGTGGTAACAAAGGAGCCCCTCTTTCCCCTCACCGGAGAACACGAACTCCAGCTGAACGCTGACGCCGCGTTCGGTTAAGTCAGCCGAGCGCTGAGCCATTGTATTTGTTGTCCCCATCCACCTAGTTCTAAAGTTAACCGCTTGGGGCACCACGGTCTGATCTCCTCCCCAATAGCTAAAGCGACCTCTTTCTTGTTGTCCCAGAAATGTTTTGTAACATCTATCAGTGATATTGCCACGCGCGTTGCCCAGCGAGCGCATGGCCGAATGGTTACCGCGCTTGACTCTCGCGTGGACGCTCTCGCGCGGAGGCTCCGGGTTCGATACCGGAAAGCTGACTTCTCCTTTAATTTATTACTTCAATTTGACATTCTGGTAAGTTCGAGAATTTTATCGTCTGATCGAGTTACGAATGTTCTACGCGCCAAACGTTCCACGCCGAATGTTCCAGAAACCCACGCGGGTCCAAAAGGTGCTCCGAGTGGCGGTCCGGAGTCAGTCTCGCCCCAGCGGTCGATCTTGCTGTTTCGCCGACATCGACGCCTGCGACGCGCTAGCCTTTCTCTATTTTGTTTCGGGAACAAGTTCGCCCCCTTAAACGTTTAGTTTCTTTTGTTATTCGCCGCCTCATCATTTATCATTCATGACAATATTTTGCTCTTTATAGTCGGACTGCATAAAATAGCCCTACGATACTTTTTTTTCTCCCGTTTTGTGTTGTTGCGTGCTAATAAACCATTCTGGTAACCCAGATTTGCGTAGCTGCATAATTGTCGTTGTCAATGACGTCGATACAAATTAAGCAATGCGGAAGTATCTTCAAAAGTAGCTGCAATACATTTCTAAGTATTTGTACTCTACTCAAGATACTTTGCAGTGAAAGTAACTTGAGTAGTATTTTAAATACTTTATGAAGCAGGTATTTAGTAACTTAACTTAAATACTTTTATCGAGTATTTTGTCCAACACTGCTCTCACCTAAAGTTTTGCTTGGAACACCCGTAAATTGGTGAGGCGTTCACATCTTCATAACTGGATGTTAATTTCCAGCATTTAGGAAGATCGCGCATGGTCGAGCTATCATCATCATGCCATTAGGAGCCGCCATATTGGGGGGTTTATCACATTTTCCAGTTGTGGACGAGGCGCATCTGCATTTAACTCGGTTTTCATGATATTAGGGCAGTTTATTTGTACACTCAATGGGTTGCTGGTTAGTTTCGGATCAAAGAAGAAAAGAAAGACGGCCGCCAAATTCAGGAAAAGGAATTGTCAGCAACGAGGTCGCAAGACTTGTCACTCAAGCAGTGAACTGGGCCATCCAGGTCAATGAACGGTATTTCTCGAAGACGTCCTGTGGAGGGTTCGTACTAGACTTGCAGCAGGTAATCATATTTTAGTTCTACGACTTACACTTTGCCGGGACTATGGTTTTTCGGGCGAAATCGTCGGTACGGGAACCCCCCAATATGGAGGAAATCTGATCATTGATCATGAATACACTAGATGGCGCTTCTTTTTGCATATGGTCTAAGGACATAATCAAAAAAACAAATTGTGCTCATAATTTTGAACTTATTTCACCATTTATGTTCAAAATACGTCAGTTTTATTCGTTGTTTTATGTTCAATGTGTTACTAGAGTCGCAATCACTAGTTAGAGCGAACGCGATGCAAACTAAAAAAATGGCCAGAAACGGTTTGCAGGGCCCCTTCAAGTCCAGTCGCAGCCGATGCTACTAGCGCGAGCATGTTGTCCTGACGAGTGCTTGCACTGCAGGAGCGCGCGTGCTTGGCAAGAACGCTGAAAGCCCGGAGCTCGCTTTTTTAGCTTCTGCTACGCTCACACTAAAGGCCTGTTCACACATGCAGCGGAGCGCTACAAGCATAGCGCTAACCTCGCGCTAAGCGCGTGCTGACCGGAGCGTTCACCAGCTTTGTATCGCACCGCCAAAACTGTTGCTCGTGGCAGGCGATAAGTAGCTGACGGCACGTGACGAGCGCTACATCAGAGCTTCGCTCCATGTGAGAACCGGCCTTAAAAGTGAAACCGAGTATTGTATTGAGAACATCACATTTAACCAGAAAACTGAACTGTTTAACATGGTTTGCACGTGACATCATCGCTCTATATGCTAGTGGTCCGAAATTTATTTTTGCTGAGAAAATGAAATCCCGTGGTGCACAATGCACGTTGCAGAAGGTTCGCGCTCAGTACAACTCAAGTATTCAGAAACAAAAATTATTCTTTTGGTGCAGCGTCGTGAGGAACGGCGCGAGCGTCTAACACTGCGAAAACGCGCTTTCTGGCAGGAGTGATTTTGCAAACAAAGTAGCTCTGCTGTCTGGTCTGCGTCCCAGATAAGGAGCAGAGGAACCTTTAGAACACAGTATGTATTTAACCCGCCCGCCCCCCTTTTTCGTTTTACTATGCTCCTCCAGATAATACTTTTTATTTCTGAGTCCGTCCTCCGCTTAGGGGTGCCAATTCGACAATTATATTTGTGTCATTTGTTAACAGTAATCCTCCGTTTCTATTATTTTTCACCCAAAAACAGTGAAGTCTAAACAAAACTGCGAGAATTGGAGCGGCTGCCTCTAAGGCCACTAGAATCTTTCTTTTCAGGTATCCCTGCCGTACACACTTGTAGTTTCATTTATCTCAGATTAATAAGCCACATTTAGTTTTTCCCATTCTTCTATTCTCGGGGACAACTTTCATGAGACAGTTCAGCAACAACGAAAACATGTTTGGCTGCCTCAATGATCTGTACATGTAAAATGGTTCATGCAACAATGTTTGTATTTTCAGTAAATGCCACTAAGAGCTAATCCCTGACGTTGATAGCTTGCAAAAACACCCATTAGTTTTTCGGTCCGCTAAATGGAAGACGCAGAAAAAAGAAAGGAAAGAAATAGCTTTCCCTTCCTCAACTCGCTATTAGAACAAGCGGCGATGTGATCTGACGCTAATTGTATACCGCCAGTGTTAGAGTCCGGCTAGTCTCATCTTTGATTGAACGTGAGCCAACACGAATGTTTGGCAATGCTCATTGTCAAGAACCCGACCACTCGACTTGGGCTCATGAGAATCGAGTACGTCACGATGTCACGTGACTCGCGGTGAAAAGTCGCGATGGCATTTGACGTCACGGTGTCAACAACGCTAATACATCTATACTCCGATGCAACTCAAGAAGGTAGAGCGAGGGAAAGGAAGGCCGGGGAGGAAGAAGCAGACGGAACGCTGGAGAAGAGAGGGGGAAACCTCCTCCTCTCTCCAGCGTTCCGTCTGCTTCCTCCTCCCCGGCCTTCCTTTCCCTCGCCCTTCCTTCTTGAGTTGCAACGGACTATATTGACATACTCAATTTAAGTCAACTTGACGCGGTGAGTCACGCGACTACGTCACAAAGCCACGTGACGTGACATTATTTGACAGCATATCTTGGCACCATGACGTCACGTGACTACGTGACACATGATTAATCGTAGTGCCAATACAAAAGCGCCACGAAAACGCACAATTGTTTATACATTGCAGTTTAGTATATGACGATTTGATCACTACATAGAAATACAACTGCCAATTTTTACTTCTCAAACACTTATTTTGTAAAAGAAAAAAAAAAAAAAAATTACCATGAACCGTTTTGAACCGGTTACCGTTATATTTTTTTTCCGGTTCAGTTCCGGTTCAGTTCCAAGATGGCGGCGAAGATTTCGGTTCGGTTCAGTTCCGGTTCGGCTAAAAATAACGGTTCGGTTCCGGTTTTCGGTTCGGTTCGGTTCCGGTTCGACACCCTGGTCGTGACATCATTGACGGCATCCCAGAGTCAGCATATGGCGAGCAAGGGTCATCTGACCCTGCTGATAACCTCACTTTTGCTAATTTTTATCTCCGCTCTCGCGCTTTCCTGCCGCCGGCGTGCCGCGACGGGCGCGTCTATGTCGAAATTTTAATTGCCTATTACAACATTACAACCTCACTGTTTGTTCGAATTCAAGGACCTGTCTAGCTTCTTTTTAATATGTACATGATCCTTGCTTCGCTATTTGCCCTTCGGCGTCCTTATTGACTAATTACGCAATATTATTTGCTGCAAAGCGAAAAAAAAAAAAAAAAAGGGCTCGGGACTGGTTACGCCCGGCGTTTCTTAGGCTTCCTGTGACCATAGTTCACGTAACGGCGGCAGATGCAGCGTTCGGGCGTTGTTTTGATTCTGCCATCGCTAGACACGCGCTGAGGCGCTGAGCTAGCCTACGGGCAGATTCGCCGCACGGTCGACCTTGGCAGCCATGACTGCGGGAGAACACGTGGGCGATGAACTCATGGCCGTCGCTGCGTCCTGATAGCAGCAGCCCTCTCTCGGCGCACGCGTAGAAGCACCGACTCGCTGGCGCGTCACGCGTTTTTTGTCTCGGGGCACGCAATACACGTTGGTGACGTCGAGACGTAGGTACGCTGCCTGTGCTGCCCTGTGTAAGCAGCGGTGATACCGTTTGATACCGTCGTACGCCGGTTGTTTGGCCCGTAGTGGCGCGCGGCTGTTTCGCTGGCAGTGTGCAACCGCACGGATTCACCGAACGACATCTATAGACGCAGTCAACGTCTTCGGGGATTTCAGATACCGCATTTGGCTTCGTCGGCAAAGTCGAGGTGCCGCAACATTTGATCGTGGAAGGTGAGTGCTTGCATATGGATTCTTTGGATTACAGTCGTATGCAGGGGCACGATAATGCACGGTTATTGCTTGGGTGTGACCTCGTAAGATTATTTTTACTTTGTGGGGACACACTGTGTGCGTCTTTTCAGCGTTTACGCGTAGGTATTTTTTTTAAATAGCTGTATACTGCTGCTTGACGTCCGCGAGTCAAACGCTGTTTGACAATTGCTTTAACAGCGACTTGTGTGCCGAAGAGCACACAGAATAATTTTTACTTTCCCCTTTGCACCGTATTTTATATCCATCGAACGACGCTTCCACCCTATATTTCATCTTGGTCCCATCTGCTGTCGTCATTTTCAACCGCGCTGCCATTAAAGCAGCCAGCTGTTCCTATTGTAGACGCGATATCTAACGCCTTAAGCCGTAGGGCCCGCCCAGCTAAAGTGTTTTAGCGATGCGCGTGTATTGTGGAAACAATGTCTGGAAATGGCCCGCTCGACCGTGAAGGGTATTGCGCCAGCATAGCTGAACCACTTTCCCAAATAATCAGACTTTGATGTCCATTACATATAAGAGTTAATTGGTTGAATTCTTCATCCGCTAGCGGTCGTATATACTACATACATTAAAAAAAAAATATCGTGCTGCGTGAACGTTTTTTTACTTGCGAGAGCAAGCGGTTAGGTGTTCTGAGCTGCCTTGCTACAGAAACGACTTGGCTAAGACTGTGTTAGTGAAAAAAAAAAAAAAAAAAAAAAGTGCTGCCAAAGTTAGGGCACGAGAGGAGTGGCACGGGAAGTCGACGAGTCTCAAGGGCTCGCGCGTCCCAGGCTTGCCAGGCTCTTTTACGGGTGCCTGTGCGTATACCGTCGATGTCGCCCGCGGCGTCATTCGTCAATTTCTGACACATCGCGTATCGGTAACAAATTGCGGTGTTTTTCTTGTGTTCCGCTTTCCTTTTTTGTTTTTATTAGACAGCTGGAGCTACAGGCACGTAGCCAGGATTTTGGTTTGGGGGGGGGGGGGGGAGAGGAGGTCCCAGCAAAATGAAAGATTTGGGGGGGGGGGGGGCCATGGGCCCCCCTGGCTTGGTAATTTGTGATTGTAAATAATTACTTTCGGCTAAAAGGAATTGTAATTGTAATTTAATTACTTTCTAGCGTCAGTAATTGCAAAATTTCAGGCACAATTACAATTACTTTTGCAAAACTTTGCGGTGCCGACGGAACCTCTCTGAAAGCCTCAGTGCTCACACAAGCGGCCTAGCTCTCGGTGAAACACTCACACAGAGACACGCACTCACACACACGCACAACAAAAGTAGTGTCGCGTCGTTTGTTTTTTTCTTGCTGACACTGGGGGCTGAGAGACAGTCCCCTTTGAAGCCTACCTTCATTGCGCCATGCAGCGCCGTCTGAGGTGCGAGCAGAAAACAATAGCGTAAGCATGCCAAAATATTGAAAGAAAAAAAAAAATAGAGCTTCAGCTTTCAGCTGACGTTGGAAATTTTAATTGTGTATGAAGTTATTTGTCTTTCTTTTTTGACAGTTTTTACGTCGCCTTTCCGGTACTGTCGCATATTTGTATCTTTGTATTATTTTCAAGTTTATTTCCTGTTGGTTTTACTTCGGATAATATTTGCATAAGGGTTTTAGAAACTGACCGCACCGGTGAATATTAAAACCAATGATTCGGTTCTTATGTATTTCTGAGCCATTATAATTTCAACTCAATGTAAATAATTTACAATACCACGATGTTTGTATGTGAATGGGGTCGTATTAGCGCGTGTGTATTTTAGTTTTATATTAACACTAGTAAAATATTCATATACGACTTATTACCACACTTGTTTTTGCCTGGCAACCCAATTTTTTTTTTTTTTAGCGATTTGGCGTCTTCCAGCATTTGAACTAATTTATCATTATTTATTAAAAATATAAGAACGTACATAGTACTTCATTTCCCCAAACTGTCAATTTCTATCATGAATTTAAAAAAAAAAATTTACAAAAGGAAAGTACAATACGTGACATTTATGCAGCGATGCTTAAGCCTCCTCAAACATTGGGGCAAGGAATGAACAAATACATTGCATTCTATGCAACTCGTTTAAATTTATATGACCCAAGTCGGGTCGCTCTCAGAAATAAGTAATTGTAAAGAAATTGCATTACTTTTTAGAAGTAATTTGTAATTGTAGTTAATTACTTTTCACGTAGTAGTAATTGTAATTGTAGTTAAACTACTTTTGAAGTCAAGTAATTCTAATTGTAATTAAATTACATTTTGGAAGTAATTTACCCATGTATGCTGTGGAGCTATATATAATGGTCACTGCTCCCGTGCTCCACTTAAAAGTGCCTGCTCCGTACACCAGCGGAAGCACGCGTCTCGTCCATTACGTTGAATTGTCATGTTTTGAGGCTACGGTAACACAGACAGAGGTGGAGTCATCTAGGTTATGCAAGATCTGAATACACCTTCTCACACCCCCACAAATTGTCAGCGTAGGCGCAAGCGGCTCGTTGGTGTGATGTGAAACAACGTTTGCTGACGTATTGTGGCCTAAGGAGCGCACAAACATGGTGTTATGTACGTGGCATTAACTGGAGTCGGCCATCGAGTTAATATAATACTCTAGAGATTCAGCTGGCGCTATAGTTACGCTATTTTTGGTTTTCAAATTAAGACATATGGCAACCAGCCAACGTTTGCTGTGCTCTTGTGGATTCCTATTGGGAAGACGCGCGCGCATTTTGTCTATTCGCCGAAGAATATAGAAATTCACTTGTTTCTTGGGCCGTACCGAATAATACGTAACTTATAAAAATGTACTTGCTTTAGTTAACTTCGCAATACTTCCCACCCTTCATATATCCAACAGATTTGATTTGAGGTTAGAGAAGAAGAAATAAAAATAATGTGTCTCTGTCCGCTCCCGCCATAAGGCACCACGGACTTAAATACAAATAAAATGAATTGGATCCTGGTAGGGGTAAACAAACAGACGACAAATCCCCCCTAAAAAAAAAAAAAAGAAATGAAAAAACCTAGAAAGGCGTGCAGGGTGTGCCCAAGGTGCGGCAACATTCCGATGACTCTAATATTGCTAATATGGGAGATCTGTCATATGAAAATGACCCCATCGTGCAATTTTACGAGTGGTTAGAAACACACAAAACAATAAAAGTAGGCAGGCTATAAGGGTGACTCTTTAATACTCTATAGACCCGGTCATTTTTTTATAAAGCAACAAATGTCTTTTTAGATTCCCCTTATTTTCAGAGATTGCAGGCGAGATTCTCGAACGCTACAACAATTCTTCGCACCTATGCATGGGCAAAAAGAATAAAACGAAACTTATTTATTGTAAATCGCAATAATTACTCGGCTTTCACTTTATTTAGATCGTTAACAAGCTTACATGCACAGGTAGTAGCTGATTCAGTGTTACCGTGTAATTTTTGCCATCTTATTTTGACTTGGCTAATTCGCATCCCTTTGGGCGCTGCCGTAAATATCGTTATGTTTACATTTTGGTGTTGCTTTTCTGCAGAAATACGTACACTGTAGCAACAATCTCGTACATAAACCTGCGTGTGAAGCTATTTTATCACTGCGTTTGATGCCACGAATTTAAAAGCAGAACACACCGACTAACATTTTTGTTTTAGTGATTAATAAATGTTTGAAGTAATTTATTACGTTAGAATTCTTGGTAATATTTTTCCGTATAATCAAGTGCAGAGACAAAATTTATACATATTTTTATCGAAATGACACACCGGAAGTAAATTTTGAATTGGTTACTATCGGCTTCAATACGCAGCAGCACACTATATAGCGCCAGCTAAACCTCTAGCGTACATTATAAAAATGATGCCGAAATAGCTGCTGTCGATACGCTGATTCTCGACTAAAGGCATTAACATTAAGCGCAGGGGTTCCGACTGAGCGAAGGATGAAAATTCCAACCTCGCCATGGTCCGCATACTGTTCTCTTCGGAGAGCCAGACAGCTTTCCAGGGCATAGGCGGTTTCGGATGCAGCCACCACAGCTTCCGTCGATCGCCGCCTACGGTTCGCACACTGTTGTCTTCGAAGAGCCAATCTTTCCTCCCGGGTGTCGGCAGTTTTGCGCAAACGGCGTCGTCGCTGCTGCCCACCCGTAAACGCCGCCTCGCAGCAGCTGTCCATTCGCTAAAGTGTCTTTCGATGAGAAGTCGGCGGATGAGAATTCGCTAAAACGTCGTACGACCAACTGAGCGCCATCCCAGGCCACGACCGTCCAACCCAAAGACGGCTACATACAGCAGGGCAATAAATGCTTCCGCATGTAATGGGTCGACCACCTACCCCACGTGCCACTGAACGCATCGTGTTACGACTGGCTTCCTTGGCTCCGTCCTGGAGTTGGCCTTCACCCGTCGCCAACGGCAGCAAAGCCTATTGTCACGTTGGGCCCCGGCGCGCGCCACCGGCGCTAGACAGTCACGTTCAGATTCCCGAGACCGACCCTTGAGTCATCGGGCCGGTGGTGACCTTCGAGGAGGGCTCCAAACACAAAAAGAACGTCTTCCGGAGGCCACGAGACCATCTGGGTTCGCCGGCCCTCGCAAGGAGAAACACCGGCGTGCGTGTGCGTGCCTGTGTGTGTGCGTGTGGGTCTGTCGGTGTTGGGTTTCAACAAGAGCGTCGACTCCTTGCATCAGCCACCGAAGCGGGTCAAGAACGTGAAGGTATTGCATCATCTGCCCTTGGTGAAAGAACACCCGGAAATTGCATCAGCCTTCCCGAACTTCGAACACCACGTGAACACTCGAACGCCGGGGAAGGCTCCTCTCTCTCTCCGCGGGCCTTCTCGCCCTCGGAGGGTGACATAACATGGGCTCAGAGAGCCCGAAGTCGCCGACTGCCGATTAACCAGTCGACCATGCTACTTGTACGTCAACTGTACATAAAAGCTCTACTTCAGTAACCCCACTCCAGGACTGTTTCTTCGGGGCCATGCTAGCAGCGAGCCTCAGCCCCGACTCTTGGTTCCGCGCCTAACATCGCCATCCTCCTGAACGCAACAAACCGGTTGCCAGCGACGGGATGGACTCCACGCAGACCATTGATCGCACGTGTGGGCGAGTGTCTGGCTTTTCCCTGCCGCGTTTACATGAATGCGACTTAGTCGCATCGAATCCAGTTGTCGCATTCAATGCGGTCATGTAAACGGCATAATGCGCAAAGAAAGCGCATCGCATTCAAGTCGCTAGACAGAGGTGGATCGAGATGGCGAGTGCGCATTCATTCAGCCCATGTAAACGGAGGTCGCATCGCATTTTGGAACGGGGAGGATTATGGGAAGGCACTCAGGCACTCAGGCACTCGCTGCGGAAGCGAGTGAACAGCTGAGAACACGGCGGCGGCCAACCTCGTCGGCGGCGCGGAGAGCGGTCCCGTATGGTCGCCCGCAATTTTTTCCCGAGAACAAACGCGAGCTTTTATTGCCATCATAAGTAAGCGGAATATAGCGGAGCTGCTCGGTGAAGGCGGCCCCCGTCCAAGCCTTGCGAAGTACGACTTGCGCGTCCGAAGGGGTCCCAAAGGCTTTGGCGCAAGCACGAACGACACCGAGAGCTCGAAGCACTGTATAGTAGCGCAGAACGAGCAGCTCCTACCTCGGTGCCGTTCCTGGCTGCGCAGGAGCCTTTCGGACTCTGGGTCCGGTTGGTCCGGTCGCGATCGGCGAGGTCTGGCACGGCAAAGCGCGGAGGCTTCCTCAAAGCGTGCACACACACGTCGCCTCTGGTCCAGAGTGACCCGGCGGCCCGGCCTGGAGCCCTAAACGCTTGGGTTTTGATGTTTCTTCTTTCGTACCTTCTTCCACAGCACCGAAGACAGCGGGCACGATCTTAACGTTCACTGAACGCGTCGAAAGGCCTTCACGTGCGATGCACCGGAAAACGTGGTGCGGCTGGTGCCGGAACTGCATAACTTCGAGCTTTGACAAGGCGTGGCGCCACCTTCGTGTAGAGCTTGGTGCGCATTCATGTAAACGTTGCCGCGTCGGCTTCGTTCGAAGAACGAGTGGAGTCGATGCGCTGAAGTCGCTTTCATGTAAACGAGGCTATGGATCTCAATTCGCTTCGTAAGCCAGAATTGATATGTATCTGTGAAGAGTTAGGTGTGGATGTTGGGGGAGTGAAAAGAAAGCCGCACCTCATAGACCTAATTCGCACCTCGGACGTTAGAGAGGCCGATGGCCATGACAAAATGCTGTATGAGGGGGAGGGGGGAGAGGAGGTCCCAGCAAAATGGATGATTTCGGGGGGGGGGGGGGGGGGGGGGCCCGGGCCCTATGGGCCACCCCCCCCTGGATACGTCCCTGGTTGTAACACAAGGTAGAGTTCTCAAACTCGAACACATGAAACACGACATATATATATATAGTAAGCACCACTTCGTGCACGGCACTTTAAGAAATGTTATTAGTCATGGTAAGTCCGTGTCTTGGTGATGGTGTCTACATTGCAGTATTTCTTGTTGTCCTCAAGCTTCGTTTTCCGAGAAGGCACAGCGGCGCTCTCAGAAGCTTCGAGTTGACTGGTCCCTTCCTCCATAGTTTTCACGGCGACAATGAAAACTGATTTTGCCGAAAAAAGTTGTTCGAGTGCTCCTCAGTGTTGCCAGGTGGTCGTACAACAAACCGCCAAACGGATGAAGGGAATAACCCAAATGTAACCAAAGCCACTGATATTTGATGTTATCTCAAAAAAAAAAAATCATAATTGATCTATAAATTTCTAGATATATACGGTGCCCAAAATTTCCCTCAAAATAGCGAGATTTTCCATATTCCCACATCTGGGAAATTTCCCTCGGGTTGGCAGCCCTGACCCACACGCAAAAAGCGGGGTCGGGTGATGAAAGGCAGACGGTCGATTGGCCCGTCAAGGGTGTAATTCAAAAATGCGCTGTCAGTTTAGGGGTGAACGGTGTCTAGTGTGTGTACACTGGTAGAACTGGCGCAGTTAAGCGTGAGGCAGTCTGCACGGGTAAAAAAACTACGCAGGGACACGGACAGACTAGTAGACGGAAGACAAACAGCGCCGTGTTTGTCTTCCGTCTTCTACTCGGTCCGTGTCCCTGCGCAGTTATTTACCCGTTAAAATGAACTACCGACTAGCTCATTCGTCAACGCTACAGTCTGGACGTTTTTTTTCCCCTACTACTTTTGTTCCGGACTACACGTTTTTTTTATTGCAACTGCAACGAAAACAACAACCCGACAACGATCAATACAGGCGGATGCTATCTGTGCTCGGTATGCCACTTTTTGTGTTTGATGTGGAAGGAAACAACGTTTCTAATCACAATGGGCGATGCGACGCAACATGCTGGGTAACGGAGCGCCAACATGGCGGCCATATGAACGAGCATCAGAAACAAATGCGACAAGCATTAAACTTTGTGCGGACTATCGATATATTAAGTAACGCAGAGCGTGGTGAGTTGCAAACACCGCAGCCAATGAGAGTGAGGAATGAGCCGATAAGATAAGAACGCCGCAGAACGAATCGCAGAGCAAGACCGCGAACATAATACGTTTATTGAACTGACAATCAATATGGTCGTTTGAACTTGACGTGATGAAGACACAATATTTTGGTTGCTTAAAACTTTAAACAGGTGGGTGCATATGAATGTTTAGACACTAAACAACCTGGCTATAGCTTTTTTTTTTTTGGGGGGGGGGGGGGGAAGTTAGTTAAATATTATCTGTCTTATGAGACTGTATTACACCCATCGTGGGGCTGCGTGTGCAAAGTAGCACTTTTTTTAAATTTTCCATTTTGAGACGTGGCAGCAAAGTAAAAAGGTTAAAAACGTTATGTGGAGATTAGTTTTTCTGCATCATCTGTTGAGACAACCCCTCATGTCAGTTAAAGGATACGCGACATCCTTTCTAAAAAAAAAAAAAAAATGGAAGCAGCATACGTGCTACGCACTGCGGTTCGGTAGGCGCGTAATATACATGTGAATAGCGCTACTCTCGTACAGCTAAAAAGCTATAACATAAATTATAACTAGGATTCCGCGTTTTCGGAGTTAATTTCCCGTGAAATTTGAAAAGTGTTTTTCGAAGTTTCTTTTTTTTTTTTTCGCCAAAATGTCGGGATTTATTGGAGTTAATTTTTGTTAGATTCCCACTTCTATGAAATTTGGAGTTTATTTCATAGTGTTCTTATATTTCAATAAAAATATTCAAAAACAATATAAAGAGAGTCCTGGTATCATGAGCCGTTGTCCTGAAGAAACCTCGATGTGCTAAAAGGAAAACCCCTTTTGTCAGTAGTTCTAGATTTCAAAGGAAACGAAACTGGCCTCTCATCAGAACCACTTATCCTGTGCTCTTATAAAACTTACTTGAAATATATATATATATATATATATATATATATATATATATATATATATATGTATATGTATATGTATATATATATATATATATATATATGTATATGTATAAAGATAGATATATAGATATATATGTATAAAGATAGATATAAAGATATATATATAGATATATATATAGATATTTTTATTTTATTTTGTCGTTGTGACTCGAAACTCTGAGCTTTTCGTATAAATCCGAATTGACCGAAAATTTACCTGCGAGCGTATTTCGGATTTTAACGGATTTATCAGAAAACACGGAGCTCTAATTATAACCAAAGCCCAAAGATGCCCAGAGCACTAGAGGATGCAGAAACGAATGTATGCCATTAGACGTCTGTCACATTAAGCGCTTGCAACCGGCACTCGCACAATTAGTTAAGGGTATTAAATATAATAATTAAGCACTTTTAGTAATTAGCGATAAAACGCACTTGCATGTTTTGACAACTCAACATCCCAAATTAAATCCTCACCTCCTGCTGGCTTTAGACATGAATGGGCGTTGCACCGGCGAGTTTAGAACTTACTGGGTGGCACCCCTTGCACACCAGGTAAGCAGTCGCACTGTATCGACAAAGTAGCGCGTCTCCAGCGGATCATAATTCGCCATATTATAGAACCAGGACCAACATACACAGCCTAATTAAGCTCAGGCTGCCCGCCGGGAAAAATTACAGCGACAGTCCACAATCTCAGGTTCACGGCAGCTGTATGTCCCAACAAGATTCTCGGGGCATGTCTGAGTGACGAAGGCGTTTCGAAGCGCGTACAGTTCTACTTGCATCGCTCCCAGTGGGGGTGCGTGCATGGAGGCGTCGGCGGAGTCCTCCGATTATGCGATTCCTACGGACCCGTAGGCGTGCAGTTGCTAGCGTCCCACGCGCAAACGTGGCGGCGCGGCCAGCGGAGCGGCAGCGATGGCCCCGGTCCTGCCAACACGCCGGAAGGAGAGCCGTTCTATTTCTAAACGAGGTCTCCGCTGTAACTGCCGAGGTGCTGCTGCCAGGGGGAAAAGTCCGTCGCGGCTGAGTCACCTTCGGTACGAGCGGACGAGCGCAGCACAGTCTGCTCGACGCCGCTCTCCGGCGCCGTTCGTGTTTTATAACTTCGCTACGCCGCTGACGACCGCCCGCCTTTTGAAGACACTGTGGTTCGTCCCAGAAACGGATATCTCACTTGTTTGGTGAGTACGTAGCCCAAGTGCTCTTTAATCACGCGCCCCCGTTTGTTCGTGATCGCGTTGCCAACCTCACGAGGAGGCTCTAGTACCAGTACGCGTCCGTCGTTGTCAGCTTAAACTTCTTTTTGGTATGGTAAATTTTAGAGGTTTGTCTGCTTATGAATGGGCCGGATGATATCTCCACTGTAGAGTGACGGGTGACAGTTTGTATACTGCTGTAGGGGGCTCAACCTAGGTTATTTAATTTCACGTATATCAAAGAGGGGGAGAACGCAGAATGTCCTATAGTTTGTTTTTTGGATTGAAATTGGTGCTGTCTCGGTAAATATGGGATATTGGGAGTAGAATATACCGAGGTCATCATCACTGACACGATTTGCACGGCAAACTCCAAGGTATTTTGAAGGCTATCACGAGTAGTTGAGGAGGCGAGGTTGCAATCTTTACTGAGGCGGTTCTGAGCTTAGGAGTTTAGAGGAATCTGTTTTCTTTCTATTTATTTTTTGTTCCTTGTAACCTGGGCAGAAGTCGTGGACTATAATGAAAACTATAGGCTAGAGAGTTGCTTTTGAAGCAAGGCAGACGAAGGTTAGTGACACAGAAACGAACGGATGGGCTACGTGCTCAGAAAAGAAATGGGGCAAGTGATTTTTACACGCATCTACTCACTTAACATTCACATTCCTAGTTCCTTGAAGTATCACTCAGTAACTACTGAAATTGATGAGTGGATCGATTTTTGAACCCTGAAAAGGGGGGAGAGTCGATAAGGGTGAGGGAACAAATGAAGGGCAAAAAACAACAACAACAACAAAAAAAAAAAAAAACGCCTGCAAAATTGAAAGCTCTTTTTTTTTTGTTGTTCGACATTCTAGCGAAGTTTGTGTTTGGAGTCATGTTTTTGTCTGGAGAACATGCATTGTTCGTGCTCTAAAATGTTCCACAGAGTGAGCCGGTTCTTCCACCGCGTGAGCGTTCTACCTGCCTACACAGCATTGACCTCGGGCAGGATACGCACTTTTTGTCCCGCCGGCTCCTTGTCTCAGCGCAAACTGGAATTCTTCATTGACGTCACAACACGCCAGCGGGAAAACGCGAATCAGGATATGACCAACTTGGGTCTTGACGCGTGTCCTGCCGTCTTTTTGAGTTTCTTTTTGTTGAATGCAGCGAAGCGTCCGAAACGTACGTAGTACTTCCTCGACGCCGTCGTTGTCCCCGCTCCTTGCGGTAGCGAAGTATGCCGTCTGGAAAGTTTCTGAACGGCCGCCAACGCCCCGAGACAGTTGAAGTGGGAGATTCTTTATCTTTAGCCTCGGAACAGCGTACCGGTCGTTCTCAAGTGTTTCGAACTTGAGAGTGTATTGCTTTTCACTTGCGTGTTGTACACAATGAGTTAGCGTGTAAAATTAGAATAGTAATTGATCTTACATATGTGATGTTACTTGAGTGAATTTACAAGCTAGCCACTTGACTGTGAGACATGGATTTAACTTGCTGATAGCCGCCGATAGCATGAAGTGAAGAAGCGTTGCATTTTATATTGAATTTTGCGAGACGAGAATAGGCTCGTTTATCTAATTATTTGAGGGTGATAATGTTCCAGGGTGAAACATTTTTTTGAGACAAACAAAAAGGTATCACGTTATAAAAAAAATACATATTTTTTAAAGTATATTCTTAAATGTCCACTACAACCGAGACAGTTACATCTGTTCGGCCTTTGTTTTAACGCATAAACAATTACTGAAACTCCAATACAACTTTCCATACCTGTAGTACCCAGGTAGAAATGACCTTCTGTGGCATTCAGATACAGTTTTTCACAATATAAAAGACACACCCGCTGAGGCTCTTTCTGCGGCGGTAGTGAGTCCACTTTGGCGAAAGGCACTTTATAAAGCAGAACAAAACACACAAGGTGAATTCATTTCCTCATCGAAGTATTGTGGGCCTGGCCGGAGCGACTTCAGCACAGCCGCGTGAACCTTGACTCGTCGAATAGGTCTTGAATATTGTTGGAGACTGTACGTTCGGCTGTTCGCTGCAGATGTAAGAATCAACGCACCACATTGACAGATTTGAGTAACCAGCGGCGGCGCAACCCGCAAACACTTTAATGTAATTTATGGATTTTTTATTAGTAATAACCCCTAAGTATCATCAACACAACTAACACTTTTAGGGGAGTTCAATAAGTCGTCATCTATATATATATATATTTAAATTTATCCGAACGCATGATATTTTTGAAATTTTGGCTTGGTGAAGGCAACTTGTACCTTTCTCTTCCATCTCCTGCCGGTCGGGTCGGTTGGTTGAGTTTTTTTTTTTTTCTTCTTTCTTATAGTTCTCTCTGCTACGTTGGAGAACAATTAGAGGTCGCTCTTGGACAGTCCGCGACCATATGATACAGGGAGGATATCGCCTTATGTGCTGCAGGGTGTAGTGTTACAAAAATAAGCGTATAAAAACTCGGAGACGAAAAGTATTTTTTTCTTTTAAATTAAAACAGGACAACGTATAGGAGAAGAATCCCCTGAAACCGAAAAATACGGTTCCAAAGCTTAAGCGACGCTCACACAACTTCTGTGTGATTAATCGATGTTCTAAGAGGTGTTTCAGTTACGTTTAATTTAATCGACGGTGTAATTGTTTTACACTAAAGGCTTGAAAATACGAGAGAGCCATATATATTGATATCTTGACATCCAGATTGCAAAAAGAAGCTGAACTCCAGGAAATTATTGACCCAGGAAAACTTCAAATTTATGAGGAGAGATGAATTTCGAAAACGAATCCCCCCCCCCCCCCCCCTCCAAAAAAAAAAAAGAAAAAAAAAAAAGAACCATTTACAACTGTTTGATCTTACGTACACCCTACTCCCACTCACGAGGAAATCTAAACTGGTGAACCATCGCCAGCTATGTTTCTTTGTGCGCGGAGCCACTGTTTCCCAGCTCGCTCGTGTTTGCGTTGGGATCCACTGCACCACCCGCGGAGCAGTCGACAACACAAGAGAACATCGGCTCGTACTCGGTCTCGGAGTCTTTCGGTGTTGAGACGAGCCAGGACTTTAGCACCCGGCTCGTCTGCAGTCCCCGACATGATGCAGCCGCATGACTTGGGTGTTTAAAAACACGAATTAGGCAAACATTCCTAATACCGGCTATCGAAAAATATAAATAAAAAGAATAGCCTTATGTTCTTGGCGGATTGCCCTATATTTCGATTCATCTTACAATGGACTGGAACGGACGCTACAAGCCATCCCAATCAATCCGGCGCTGTAAACGTACAGGTGACAAGGTCACGTGTTACGTTCATGTGAGTATCACGTGACTCGAAGGTCACGTGACACTACGCGGCATTGTATTAGCTTCGGTGGCTCCTAGCGTCGCCTGCGGTCCATCGTGAGACTTTACGGAGTATACTTTATTGCGTAACA
The DNA here is from genome assembly GCA_013358835.2 of Ixodes persulcatus. NCBI lineage: Eukaryota > Metazoa > Arthropoda > Arachnida > Ixodida > Ixodidae > Ixodes > Ixodes persulcatus. The sequence continues at coordinate 200,045 of JABSTQ010009107.1, read as the reverse complement.
CTAAAAACAACAAAGAATCGCTTAAGGCTGATTCACACGACGGACTGATCCGCGGACGGATTGATCACGTGACGACATGTCCGCGGTTCGTCAGTCTCCTAAGCGCATCCACACGAGGGAGACGATGAGCAGACGCCAGCGAGGACGGACCGAACCTGTTCGCCACCCCACAGTGCCGCGAAACTCCAACATCGCACCGTGGTACCGTTGTCCAAGTGAGAAATCAACGTTTGCTACCGCGATAAAGAATCGCATGCCGCTGTTACGTACAGATCGAGACAAAACACCGGGATAGGCTTCACGCAAAGCGCCACTAACTTTACTAACCCAAAGCATGACAGTGACACAGGCATGGTCCTGCTCGAGAAAGCTTTGGCGTAGACGCGACGAAGTTCTGGGCTCGCGGAGGGGCGTTTGGAGATGCCTTCACGCACTCCGCGCTCGTGCACAACACTCAAGCACACCACATCCACAACACATCCACAAGAGAGGTCTTGCTCGGTGAAATCCTGATTGGACGTGCAAGAATTATCGCGGCGTGCTAGACGAGTTTTGACGGGAGCTTCTTGGCACGGACCCGGAGGAGTACCGGAACCTGCGTCGCGTCAGCCGGACAAAGTTTCTGGAGTTTCTGTCACGCGTGGAACCAAGAATCGCGAGACAAAATGAACCAGCGAACGCACAAAACACAACGATGAGCCATTTTTGTTTTCATCGTCCCGAAAGAAAACAAAAAAAGAGAAAACAATGTACCGTTGCCAGACTAAACGCTTTTCAAGTCAATCTCTCGCCAAAGATCCGTGAGTGAAAAAGGCGCTCGACTTTATCAGTCCGCGGACGAGGCGCGGATCGCAGGAATCGGTGACGTGCCGGTCACGTGGTACACGGTCCGCGGACGAAAATCGCGATTCGGTCCGTCGTGTGAATCGGCTATTACGCGCACCCGGGAAAATGGCGGAAACGGGTCGCCGGCATGAAACCTTCTATATGGCAACATAAGGAAGCAACAATAACAACCTGTACGGAGGTTTGTTTGATGCCGTCTTCACTCTCCAAGGTCGTTGCGGGACTGACGACTTTGCACGCCGAGCAGAAAGCAGATGGAGCATCAAACACCTGTCGTGCTGGTTTGTGTCTTGCGTGTATTTTACGAATGAGAATTCTGATGGCTGAAGCTGCGTGTCGGCAGTGAACATCAGTACACTCTAAAAAAAAAAAAAAGAAGAAAAAAAGGTGTATTCTTACGCTTTTTTGTCCCATGTAATACACCCCAAAACTTCAGTTCGACGTACAGCGCACTGACGTCGATCTGACGGTACTTACTTTCACGAGAGGCTTGATAGCTGTGTGGTACAACTTATTAAAATAGTTAATGTACGTGTTACTGACTACAAAAAATAAAAAAAAATAATCAGGGTTTTCTCGGCCCTATTGCAAAACTTCAGTGTTTTCTTTCTGTGGTCTTTGATACGTACTTTAGCTATTTAACAAGTTATATCGCATCGTTATCAAGCCCCTCGTAAACTTTGGGGCCGCCTGTTCGACTATAGTGCGCTGTACGTCGAACTAAAGTTTTGGGGTGCATTAAACGGGTCAAAAGGGTGTAAGGTGATACCCTTTTTTATTAGAGTGTACGTATGTGCTTTTTGATAGCAAAATCAGACTGGCCGTGCCTGTTGACGTAAGTGTTCTGCGTACCTTGCGCTGGGCTTCAAGTTGTTACGAGTTCGCAAAAGATTTGCCAGGAATAGATACTGTGAAATACGCAAGAATAAATTGACTTCAGCCTGAAATGTAGCGCATCTCATGCTCTCTAGGGGGCGCGGGACACGCTCCTTTTCAGGTGGAAGTCGAGGAATCCTTGTGTCTATTTTCCCCACCTTGGGGACTTCTGCATAATTACCATATCTACTGTGGAATCACCAGTAAATGTAATTTTAAGAAGGCTTTCGCTTCAGAAAAGCATGCGCGTCATTCCCGTAGTTTATTCGGTTGTCCTTCGTTGGTTTTGAGCCAGGAGAAAGGTATCTCCATTGATTTCCTGCTCTGTATAAAGGTATACGGAGCGCAAGTTCGTCTGCTTCTTTTGCAGGGGTCGTGATGACGTCAGAACGCCGAGCTCTCATTGGCTTCGATTGAAGGATCGTGGGTAGACCACAAAGCAGCTTGCTTTGAAGTCTACCCACCGTCCTTTCAATCAATGCCAATCGGAACTCGGCGTCGTTCTGACGTTACCGCAGCCTCTGCGCAGGAAGCAGACGACTTGCTCTCCGCATAAAGGCAACATTCCTACGCATCACAACGGTGTAAACGTTTAGTCGAATGCGTTTCACTATTCATTGACGAAGTTGAGGTTCCAATAAAGAAACAGTACACATATATCATCGCGAGTGTTCGTTTCCTGATCTATCATCATGTGTTACATTGGTACCAACAAATTTATTTTCACCTTTAGGCTTAGGTCTCAAGTAAGCTTTTGGACTCAGTTGCCAAATTTGTCATCCAGAAGGACAATTTTTGCAGTAAAGAAGTACGATTGATGAAACCCGGTCATTCCTTGTAGATATAAGAAATGGGAAGATCGTTATCGTTAATACATTTACTTTCCAAGGTGGCGTCGTATCTACCTGAGTTTATAGCAGAATTTAACCCATGACACGAGAGGCTCTCGCGAGAAGCCTTCATGACGCGTGGCGCAGCTATCGATTACGTTTAATGCTGACTCTCACATTGGTGTTTGAGCGAGATCGACAGCGCGGAAACCGCTTGTGACATGCTTACGACGAGAGCAAACGGCCGGCGCCACCTATCGAGCAGCCACGAAACACCTTCGATCTGCGTATATTTAACGCGCACCTATTTCTCGCTGTGCTTGAAATACCCCTTACGATGTTAAAGGCGACCATTTCTCGTAAATGGTGCGTAGATCTGATCCCGCAAATACTCCAGTACCCTTAGTCTATAGTTAGTATACGAAGATTTGAAAAAGTTCCAATGCTACTCTTGATAGATGGCGCCAGCGCTGGCACGCTGGCGACCTCCCTCGTTGTTAGTTGTAAGCAGTCGCAAGCGGCTACACCGCCAGTCGATCATACTCGGACGCAAACGTGTGAACCAGCCTTGAAGATGCCGTCCCACTACTCCTTCATCAAACAAAAGACTGTCTGCAAACACTGTGTGAGGCGCGTTTCTTCCTTGGAAGACGGTCACATGGGTCATGCAAAAAACAGTCTTCGAAGTAAATGAAGCAAACATGCTTCAAACATGCTCGAGGAGTGTCTGGAGATAATTCTGCCATCACGTCTTGCACGAACATCGTGTCTTTTGTATGAAACACGAAGAGTGTAACTGCGGCTTTACGTTAAAGAACCGATCTACAGCATCGTCTTCTGCCGGGAAGAAAACCAGTTTCCTCCTCTCCATTTCCTATCGCACTCTTCTCCCCTCTGCTCTTCGCAGGAGCGAGTCTGCGCTACTCTCCGCAGAGAGGAAGAGGGTTTCCCCCTTTTCTCGAATAGAAAGGGGAGTTGAGGGAGAATTTCTTTAGGCTTAGGTCTCAAGTAAGCTCGCCGTCCTTGAACGGCGTGAGCGGAGGTCATAAAACCATTTGGTTTTGCGTCTAACGTTCGAAACATCATTAGACAGTTTTAGTGGACCGTACACTAAAGCTTTGCGTGCGGGTATTGCAAATGAATGAACTTGGGGTTTTCTGGCGCAGCAGCAACGTAGGCCATAGTGCGCCTGCGGGTATTGCGGGTCTGGAGTGCGCACGCGCAGAACGCATTAGAAGGGCTTGCGTATTGCGTACGCACGCAATGCTTGGGATTTTGCGTTGTGCTATACTTCGTTTCAGCATTAGTCCGAGCGCGGCCGATGTTTTGAGCCGAAGGGCCAATCAAACAGCGAAAGAGGCACAACGTCATGGCGTGCTCTCTGCAGTTGATAGGACCAGCCGGTATTCGCCGTCTCTCTGTGCGTGCTCTTTGCGTGCTCCTCCGCCGGCTATAGTTCTATCAAGCGCAGAGAGCACGCCATGACGTTGCGCTTTTTGTGCTGTTTGATTGACCCTTCGGTTCATAACATCGGCAGCACTCGGACATAAGGTGAAACGAAGTATAGCGGGCTTTGCGGGAAGCTCTCGAGAGATATCGGGCCCAGCGAGAGCTCTAGTTACAAGATGGCGGTTCCCTCGACTGGCGCAGCAAAAGCGACGTGGTGTTCGCGAAGTTCAGTGTGACGTGAAATCGCGTGGTGTTCAGCTCGGCAATTCTTTCCGTGACCTACCGCGGCCGAGTCAGATCGCCGTGCAGATGAACGAAAGATAAAATATTCACAGCTCGCAACCTGCGATCTGCTCAACGCTAAGCGTCTTTGCGCAGTTCATCGCCGACGGACGAACGACTCTTAAAAAAAAGCCCAAGTTGTCGCTGTGCAGTGGACATCAGTAGGTCATAGATTTATTCCAGCGGTAGCATTGATAAAAGGTGCCGTTTGCACGGGACGATCGAGGGAGGCTCCGTGATCGAATTCGGCTACGCACTCGTGCTCGCCTCCGTATACTCCGCAGAAAAACGCGCGCGACCAGGCAGCTGAGGCTTGGTTTAATTTAAAATAAATGGTTTGGAAACTTCTTTTCAGGAGCATGGTTGCACTATAGGCACGCAAAATTTCACGGATCTGGAAAATTCAACTAAGATCACGCGAGGTGTTCACACGGTAACGTAACGCACAACTAAAATCGGTCCGAGCAGGTCGTTTTTAGCGTACGCTATACCATTGCGAATTGAAACATTAGAGGCAGCAACGCTATACTAAAACTGTTTATTATGCACGCCGAATCGAGGGACGATGTATGTATGACCAAATCGCACATGTGGAACGCGTCCGCGCCACCACCGCGCTTTTGGGAAGCGCACAGGACAGGGGCGGGCAGCTGCGCGATTGTCGTGCGACCTAGAGCGGGCGCCCGTTATGTTGGGAGCTCGTACAGGCGGATGTGGGCAATCTTCCGTTCGCAAAGCCGTCAAGCGGCGTGGATTCACGCTAGCGTGGCGAATTCCCTTTGTTTTCGGGCGTGCCACGCGTCACTCGGCTATTTGCATCGCAGGTGTTGCGGTCTGGTTGCCACACTTTGCCAAGCCTCGCCACACTTAGGAAAAACAACAACAATAAACAAAATATAACCGAGAAAGGAATTAGGGAGCCTAATTCAATCTATTACACCTTAATATATATATATATATATATGTAATCTTTTTTGCGCGTTTCTTCCATTGTCGAAAAAACAAAATTTGTGTTTCTTGCTGCTGACAGTGCTGAGTGATGACGTAGTTTAGCCACGTACTCGCTGAAAGCAGCAAAATACCTTCCTTAGTGATTGTGACCCAAGTGGTCAACCCCAACTTGATTCCGTTGAAGGTGGCTACTTGAAGTGTGTTCCGGCTTTCGCTTTTCTGAACTGCGAAATTCTACTTTCGTCAGATCTTGTTAATGACCTTTTAATTTGCCATAGTTCGTTCCTACGCAACTTCCTCATGACCACGAAGAGTAGCTCTATAAGGTCGGTTCGTTCCGGTCTCTAAACGACTCTTCTCCTCTTCCGTACAGATCTAAAGCCAGCGAGCTCGGACCCACGTCGCGATGAGCTACGGGCAACAACAGCCGAACGCCTACTACCCGCCCCAGCCGGGGTTCCAGGCGCCACCGGCGGGTTACTACCCACCGCCGCAGCAGGGGGCTCCCTACTACCCACCGCAGCAGCAACCACACTATGTCACGGCGCAACCTCCACAGGCCACCACAGTGTGAGTGCTTCAAGATTGTCTTGTGTGCTTGTTCAGACCGCGGGAAGTTAGGCAACCCCAAAGGGCGTCTGGCGTCTCAGTATACAGACGAGACATTTAGACAGGGCAGTATACCACTGCTATCCCGGGGTCTTTAACGTGCATGACGCAATAGCGATACGTGATCGCACGCCGGTGCGAAGCTTATCCAGATCTGAACGGGTGAAGGCAACACCTTTTTAGATTAATCAAAGCATGTATACAAGAATTTTAACGTCATCACGGTGAGACTGAGCGTTGACGCCGATTGAACACCAGTGCTATACGTCAGCGCTCGGCTGGGCCTCATGTCCAATCCGCGCGTCGTAGGACGCTCGGCGTCGAGCTCGGGCCCAGTGGCCGAGTTGGCGCCATCCAACTGTGATGACGTTCCACGGATGAAGAGGAGGACGTTCGGAGGCCTCGATTATTTCAGGTGGTGTTGGCAGGGGGGGCGATTGAACGGAAGATCGTGTTTACACTTCGTTGGGAGCATGGAAAGCACTTGGCGGGTGTGCTCATGTGTTTATACCTGGTATGAGGGAAAATTGGAAAGCCGCGTTTTTCGCGACGAAAAAATAAACGAAGTATCGCCGGACGCTCAGTCTCTACCCGACTAGCTCCAGCGGTCGGGAAGAGGTGTCAAAGTTTCAGAACCTATATACCGTTGTCTGAATGAAAAGTTACGAGTAATTTCTGAAAAGTCTTCTATGAGAGAACGGTGGCCAGCCGAGCCCGCAAATACAGGAAGATAAATAAGGACCGATCCTAAATACAAATATTGTTTCATAAAAAAAAGATACCGGAAATTTTGAATTGAATATAAATTTCGAAAATTAAGAATCTGGCGTGACCCGTTTTTTTTTATTCTTTTATTATCCTGACGGAGTCTGGGCTTTCGGCAATTTGTAATTCATCTTCGCAATGCAAAAAAAAAAAAAAGTTTTTTTTTGTTCTTTTTAGACGCTTGTTCTATAGTTAAAGACGAATTGAGTGAAAGCGTAACCTTGAAGCTACTGAACGCTGCCAACCAGGCGCCGAGTTATTAATTATATGAGAGCCGAGACTGTTTTGTCAGACAGTCCGACTAGTGCGATCCATGAACACGGAATTTGAGACTTTCAAATTTTCTCCTGTGTTTCGGTTGAGGGCTTTATCGACCTGATGAATATTTATTTGCGGATTACTTTAGTTGGCCACGAAGAAAAGATTTACAGACAAAAGAAGGGGGTTTGTATAGTTTCTTGCCTTGCACCTGTCCTTAGTAAAATCTTCTTTTTGTTGACATGGCTATCAGAGATTGGTGGAACAAGACTTTTTTGGGAATTCGCCTACTGTATAGGTATGTTGACGATTACTTGGTCATTTTTCTAGACGTGTCCGCTGACAGTATCTTTGAAGTTTTCAGAAACTGTGCAGCGGGACTAACTTTTACGCGGGAAAATCTTTCAACGTAAGGATTACACAGTTCTTAGATTTACGGTTACATCCTCATTCTTCAGGTCTTTCTTGGGCCTTCCAGCAGAGATAGGAGAAACCAGTCCTCCCTTTCAGCAGTTCTCATTCCAAGCCAGTTAGGCATGGCATAGTGAGGTCGCTTTTCAAGTCCTCCTTCTCCGAGTCGTGTACGTATTTCTCCGAAAGTAGCCTCAACTTGCAGCGTCAAAGTTGATTAAAGCAGGGTTTTCTACGGACCTACTTCGTTCCAATCTGGAGAGATTTATACTCAGGCCACAGCTTCCGCAAGCTATTGCCGAAAAGAAAGTTCGTTTTGCTGTGATTCTCTACATCCACAATTCCGGGAACCGCTTACGATCTATCGCCTGTAAGTTCGACACGAGTGTGTTTTTTGCCTTTAAGCAGATGTGTACGAAAGGTAAATGATAGCAACAGTCCCAGAGGGTGCAATGTTGAACATGCCAAAATCTTCGTAGAGCGCGAACAAAGAAAAGTGTTTTTCAATTCCACTAAGCTGCGGGAGTCGGTATATCGGACAGGTTGGGAGATGCGTTAGCCATCGACTCAGAGAACACAACTTGGAAGCATCAAGCCCTTCAACTGAGTCTTTTCATCCAATCGCCGTTCATAGCCACACGTGTGATGACTATGCTCCTTATTTCTTTGATACTAGATTACTGAGGAGGGGGAGGGTGGGGGGAGGGGGGGGCACAACAACAGATTTGGGAGAGAAATCATTGAATCATTTGCCATGGGGACCGTCATTAATAGTATTTCTGCACCTTCATTATCACTGACAAGGACAGAGATAGAATTCCTAAAACCAGAGATGGACTAGATTACTGATACCTCGTCGTGGCGCTAGTGCTCTTTCCTTCACCAGTTTTCTCCTCTCCCCCTTCCAGAACGTTGAAACCTTTGGAAGGTGGTTTTTATATTTCGTGTCATTATAGGTTGTTTCTAAATTAAAGAAGTTCTGTTCCCGTACCCGCCCTCTGTGTTTTTGCCTTCATGTATTTGTATTTAGATAGAACAATATACGTTTGGAGAACAGAATTTCTGAGGTTCGTGTACACCTTTTTAGCGCTATCCAGGTTTGGGTTATCTTATCACCCATGAGAAAATTGCCGAGTCGCTAGGTGCCCCGTATTATTCAGGAGACAGCTACTGCGAATGTTCACAACAAATTCCACACACCAGGAGACAAAGATGACATCACGCAGAAGGCGATTATTGGTATGGTATTTTGCCTTAGTGAAGTAGAAACGACACGTTTTAAGCGAGACAATTCCTCGCTTAGCTGGCTTGTTTGGCATACACACCAAAAAATATTTTACACCCGTTAAAAGCGTTAATACTTTCGCATTGTAATGCTCTTAGGCGTTTTAACGCGAAAGTATTAACTGTCCAATAAAGCAAAGCCGGCGTTGTCTGTAACCGTCTGTAGCAGAATAACGGCACCCACAAGTGGAATTCCCATTGGCTGCGACGCGTTGTATCAGATGTTTCGTCACGGAAGCCGGCCGGGCACTCAAGGTCAAAGCGGACGCATCTCAGAAGTAAAACACAAAGAAAAGCAAAGCAACGCAGATGCATCGTCACGGAAGCCGTGGAGCCGGAGGGGGCGCTGCGCCTGCGCAGTGGGGGAGCGTGATGTCAGCGCCGGCGCGCCGTGTGAAAACGAAAGACGGGGCGCCCTGCTTGAGAGAATGCGCTGCGTGTAGGAATGCTTTTAAGTGGAGGAGGGGACAGAAAAAAGTGAACGCACCTTTTTATTGCCGTCTGGTTTCCATCTACGAACTACTTTTATGAGTAATTAAAAATTGAGGAACATATGTACTCACTTTGTATTATGGTTAGTATGCTGACGTTAGGTTGTCTTAGGCGCTCTGTTTCGATTCGTGTGGAAGAAGTAATTTCGCGGATGTGTACTTTGAACGCATGATATCTTAAAGAAAAGTCCCGCCAGCGATAAATTTTTTATGTTGAGTTTCACAACGATGGGGAAGTGGAGCCCGTGAATCAGCTCAGTAATTAGTGAGCAAGTAATACATTAATTTATTAGCGGGGTTCATCGGTTAATAAATTATTTCTACAGCCCTAATGTTTTTTAATTATGAGTATGGACTAAAGGTTCCTAAAACATCAACTGCAGAGGGGGGATTTTGACCTCTGAGGGATGAAAACACGTAAAGGTGTGTCCAACCTTTTGTAATATTGAAGTACTTCCTCGATATGACAGCGCATTCTTACTTCCATTCCATAGGGCCTGATATTCTCCAATAAAAATAAGTAAATGTGAACATCATACTTAAGGAAGTAATTTTCCATCTAACTTAACATTAATTTCACAGATATATATGTTCAAGAGGATATATATGCAATGCCTATCAGCTATTCAAAGATAAACTCAGAGGTAAAGGTTCCTCTACGGTGGTCCCCCATTTTCTGTTTGCCTTTGTTTGACTTTGATATTCTTACTTAAGATACGACGCCTTAGCGCAATTATAATTTGATTGCGTTCTCACAATTTGGCACCACGCTCTACTAGAGCTTCAAAAACAAAACAAACATATTCTATTTCGAGTATTGTGGAGGCTATCTAGTCTTCGGCCGACTTACAACAGAAAGGCGCAGACTAAAATGAACCGCCCCTTTCACAAGGGCGACATAAGGTATATACATAATTAAAAAAACAAAAGAGCGCAAAGACGAGGACAAAGTAAAAGATAACCGACAGACACAGCGCTGACTCTCAACTGAAGATTTATTTATGATAGCATCCAGCATAAATAGTAAACATGCCAGACCACATAAATCAAGGGAAAACTAAAAAAAGTGCATATCATGTGTTCAATACAACACCGTCACTGGTTTGCCCTCCTCGCTCTAAGTATATATATAGTGCCGCTCTTTATCCGAAAGCACGAGCGACTAGGGCGCTGACACAATCTGGTCCTAGTCTCGCGATGTCACGAGCTTCTTTAATTTAACGCGTGACTCTGTCTTAATTTTTAAAAACCACTTAGCATTTGTCGAAGAATGGAATTCAACCACAATCTCTGCAGTGCACCCTGAGGTGACCCGACACAACTTTAAAAACGTTATATCGGTGTTCTTCGAGCTTTTCGTCTTTGCACTGTTTTGTTTTTATTTATGTTTACATAACAACTAGCCCAAGCTTCTACGTTAGACATAAAGCGCTTAATTAATCCCTTATAACCTTCCAGAGAATAAATGATTAGCTTTCCACTCATACATAAATATGGGGTCTCACTTCAAACAAAGACACAAATAAAGCTTATTTTTTATTATTTAGAATTATCTTAGCCTCGTTTAACTTTTATGAGCCCATTTAAACTTTCCGTTCTTCTGGAGTCGCGAGGATTTGGCGAGAATTCTGCAACATTTTTATACCCTGGATGCTGTCCGTTGTCCAACGCGGACGGCAGGTTGCATCAGTTGCTGACGCAACCTTGTCACATCGCATCAGCCGCTTTTTGTTCATGTCTCTCACTTGAGGAGAAAGAAAATATATACACGAGGGGCGTTCATAAAGTTCGTATCATTGTCACGAAGGAATAGATTGAGCAATCAAACTCGAGTAGTAGTTGCGACTTTCTCTACATGTTCGCCACCAAATGTTACCCACTTTTGCCAGCGATGGACCACATGCCGGAGGCCATTGTTTTAGAGCTCCTCGTCTTGAGTGTTCAGGAATCGCTACACTTCAGCAATCACTTGGTCGTCGTCCTTAAAAGGCTTTCCTCTTGTTTGGCCACACTGGAAGCGTCCGCGCCATTTAACCAGTTTCACAAACATGGGCGTTGTCCCAGAACAGCGCTCCCAGATTGGAATGAAAATCTTTAGCATTGCTTCCCTTATAATAGAAAAAACAAACAAACAAAAAAAAAAAACGGATCACTGCATGTGCTTGGCACCGACGGGTGGTGCCATTTTGGTTTCGACTCCCTAGCGGCGTTCCGCGCTACTATAGCACGCGATTTGTACACTGTGCGGAAAATAGAGGGACGAGCGCTCATGTGGATGCCTGTTTTGTTCCGCTATTTTAAAATATTTTGTGCCGATAATACGAACTTTATGAACGCCCCTCGTAGATGAATTTCGTAACTTTCTCGATTTAGAAACGAATGCAAAGAGTCTCTCTTGGGTGTGACGCGTCGGAAGAATAACACAGATAACGCACGTCTTATTCAAAGCCAGCCTATTTTGTCTGAGGTCGCAAAGCCTCGGAGGGACTTCTCGCGAATTTTCTTGATTACGCAAAATACGTTTCTCTTTTATTATTTTTTTTTGGTGTTGCTTTTACTATGCTTTGTTTCACCTTACGGTGAACCGTGGCGGGCGCTTCCAGCCGTCCAAACCGATCCAGCGCCGTGAACGTATAACGTGGGTAGGTCACGTGATACGCAACACTCACGTGTCATTGGACTGGCTCCGATATGGCTCGTAGCGTCCGCTGTGATCCATCATAAAAAAAAAAAAATACAAAGTGATCTTTGCTCGGGGCAGCGACAGGGAAAAAAAAAAAAAAAAAGATGGTCTTTAAAGGGCTAAGGCCGTCGTAATGAGCTCGGGGTCATTTTCCGTCCGGTGTTTTCAACACCCTCAATATGTCCTCCTCTCTATTTCAGAGTCGTCCACGAGAAGAAGAAAGACGACGACTGCTGGAAGAACTGCTGCCTCTGCACCCTGTGCATGGCCCTGTGTTGCTGGTGCTGTAGTGACTGAGTGTTCGAGAATGGTGCGCCGAGAAAAAAAGGAAGCAACGTCGGAGGAGCTTCCACAGGGAAAAGTTTCTTCGCGACGACGGTGTGCGGCGTATGAAATTTCAAGCCGTGGCCGGCGTCCGTCTACGGGCTGGTCCAAAATTATGTCTGCGTGCGAGTTAGGAATGCGTTACTTTGTGTACATGGGTTGTTGCGTGATGCCGTCGTGATTTTTATGGGAAGTGTGTCAGTTCGGGTGCGATCTTTTGAGTGTGGTGTGGTGGAAGGGAGAGTTATTTGTACAAATCACTATTGCTCATGTTTTTGAAAATGCATTTCTTCGTTTTACATGCCAGTGTATGCCGGTTTACGTTCGGATGAGGTGCAGTGAGGGCTGTGATCGCAACGTTCGAGTTGTTGAGTGTTTCCGCTGTGCTCGTCCGGATGAAGAGTTCCCAGCTCACGCTCGTAGCTTTTGGTGGATAGTCGTGCTTAAGTGAGTTGTACCGGAAGCGAAATATACGCACGAAGTATGTACATACAGACTGGTGTTGCTTGTGTATCGGGGACTATTGTATAAGCTACTTTATTGCTCCGGTGTGCCTGTTATACAAGAAATGGTTCGCGTGCATACATCATATATTCTTTCTAGTTAAGCCCAAGCGTAATTATGGCGAGCTAATTTGTAAAAAAAGAAAGTTACTTTTATAAGTTTTGTCAGGATGTTTCAAGTTGCTTTTATCTGCTGATATTTTTCAGCCTTCAAATATTTCAAATATTGGAAGGCGACCATGTTATCGTTAGACATATCAACGACGTCCAGTCATTGCGGTTAGTCCTGTGGCTTACCCATGACTTTTTGGTTTGAAGGTGTGTTGTGCTAACCAAGTTGTGCCTTTGAAGAACGACATATTCTGTTCTGCATTTTATACCGGTTGTCATTACAAGACTTTAGAATTGTGAGGTGACTTCCACATATTCGAGGAATTTATATGTCACCATAACGTGCAGTGTGAAAGAGACTGCATTCTATATATATATTCTTTTAACACTTGTTCCACAATATCGCTTGCACTGCACTCCATTCGCAATTTATAAAGTACGTGGAACTTGGAGTTTTGTGTAACCGTCTCCTAGCTGCTTTTGTTTTGCGTTGTGGCTTCGAGATTTTTAGTCACAAGCCAAAAAGATAAAGCTTCATATATGATTTGTCTGATAAACATATCACACGTTATATAGATTATATAACGAAAAGGTTCTTATATGATATCTTCTTATATGCTTATTGGACACGCTCATATATTGGTTTTTACTAAGATAACGGGGCGCATTGAGAGTAAATCTTGGGTTTTAGTGATTTTACTGCCTGCGTTTAAGTATGAAGCTTTGGTTGTATTACAGACTGCACAATAAAACGTCACCCGGTACTAGAGGGTTTTTTTTTTTTTTTTTTAAGTTGAGGGTGCGCGCATTTCAGTTTGAGATTTCGAAATCTGCGGACTTTATAAAGCTTTCACGCCACTGGATATTGTTGGGTTTTATTTAAATGGCAGCCCAGTAATTCTTTGCGCGGATCCTGGCTGAAAGAAAGCTTATTGTCGTGCAATCAGTGTGAACGTGATAGTAAACACAAAACACTTGGCCGCAGCGTTTTACACAGGGCATATGCATGCTTAGATTTGAGTGTTTCCACATGCTCGATCGGGGTCACGTGGTTTTTTTTGGGTGCTTTCGCAATACAAGATGCGAGGAGCTGAGGAAAGCATTGATCGTCTGCAGCATGGCCCGGCAACTCGACAAACTGCGTGGCCGGCCCGAAGACACAACGCGGCCGTCTCCGCTGATGGACCGAGGGCTCTCCAGAGTTCTCGTGGCCGGGCAGCGAGCCGAACACCCCGAGTTCCCTATTAAAGGAATTGTCCGGTCAAATTTTGTATTCGAGAAAACAATTGAATATCATTGTTATTGCCTCGAGACGCATCGTACGCGCAAAATCTGATTTTTATATGCCCCTCTGCATGAGTAATTGAATTTATACTGCTCCAATCGCATCCTAGCGTAAACGCTGCTTTCGTTGGAAACATTGAAGCTCTGACGTCACACAACGCAAAGCGAGCTTTCCCGTCTCGTCGTTTGCGTGCGTGTGAACGCCGCCGCGTGCTTCGTTTTTGTTGTTGCGCTCGACTTGTTTCGTGGATGAGTGAGGTTTTTGTTGCGCGGTGGGGTGCCACAACCACCGGGCAGCACATGCGAGCCAATACGTGACGTTCCACACTTTTCCGCGAGGCGTGCAGTGACGAGCAAAATGGATCGTTGCCGTGTGTAGGGACTGGGTTCCCGTCAAGATCGAGATCCCGCAATCCTCCTTGGATCCCGCTTATGGATCAATCATCTCACAGAAGAGAGCTGCGAGCTGAGCTCTAAGCGGACAGAAGGCTCTTAAGCTGAGGTGTTATGCTGTGCCAACGATATTCAACTACGTCCACCCACTCCTCGCCCAAATCGGATCAATCGGTTTGATTATGCGGCGAAACCGAAACCAACAGCTAGACCATTTGGAACGGTGCCAAAAGTTCTATTTAGCGCACGTGCACCCCGATTCTCTTCGAACCGCGAGTAAAAAATAAAGTGGCTATGATTCACCAAGCTCGTCCAAGTCAAGTGACGACATGCATTTGAACGTCTTCGTTTGCCTTCGACCCGTGGACAACGCCTCCGAGGGAACGACCCGTAGCCTCATCACCTATCCAGTAGATCCGCCGATAGGTGTACCCAAATGCCGCTTCAGAGGCAAAAAAAAAAAAAAAAATCTGCATCCTGTTAAGAATGGAACCTTCGGCGACCTTCTTCCGAGTTTCAACGCTGCGGAAACGAGTACGGAAACGAGTCACGATCTGTTCTGGACTGTCGCCCACCTGTCGAAGCCTGCCCAAAACGAGTCTCAACGCGTCCGTGACGTCAACTGGACGTGTGTGTGTGTGCGTGTGGGTTCGTGCGCTCCAGAAGGGGAGAGAGGCCTGGCCTAACTGCGGAGAACCATGGCTACGACGCACTTCTGGCTACGACGCGGCGGACTTTGCTGCAACGCACTTTGCGGTCGCACCTGCTGCCCTGGCGGAGAGTGAGGGAGAAAACGGACCCTATATAAGGCGGGGCGTGAGGCGGCTCCAGTTGTTCTCTCGGATTTGACGACTGTATCGCTACCATGTAATTAAACCGTTCGTTACGTTACCAATTCTCCCACCTCCACTGGACCCCTGGGTTCTTCACTTCGGGGAATGGTCGTCGTCACGAGCCAGGAAGCCTCCGGACGTGCGGCTTAAACCCCGCCTCGAACAACTGGTTGGCAGCGGTTGGGATCGGACCATGCGACATCGTGCTACATCTGTGGGTGAGCGTTTGGACTTTGCTTTGAGATTCGCCAGGCTTCAGATTAAGGGTAATTAATTTGAACTGCTGGGAATCCTTAGTGTTTGACTCGTGCGCTAGGTTTGTGTACAACCTCGCGACAAGTTTTATAGCAAAGCCAAAGCTAAAGAGCAGCGATCATGGATCTAATGAGGTTACTGAGAACAGATTTATTCTGTTTATGTGAAGAATTGGGTGTGGAGGTGGAGCAAAAGATGAAGAAATCTAAGATCAGTAAAGCGATTTCAGAGAGCGCGGAAGCAGAGGAAATTAAAATTGCGTGGGAACTGCTTCAGAACGCTAAGAGTGAAGCTGCAGCAAGAGAGGAACGAGAGCAGGAGCAGACTGCAGCGAAAGAGGAACGAGAACAGGAGCGGGCTGCAGCGACAGAGGAGCGAGCGCTGAAAAGGCTAGAGCTCGAAATTGAACAACAGCGATTAAACTCGCAGAACAGTAGAGTTGGGGCTCCGGTACGAGCAAGTGAGACCGAGTCGTATCAAATGAAGAAGCTCATGCAGCCGTTTAAAGTTGGGGAAGACGGGGGCCTATTCTTAGTTAAATTTGAGAGGACATGTGAGAAGTTGAGCTTCGCCCCAGAAACGTGGCCGCAACGGCTTTTGACTCTGTTGCCCTGTGAGGCTGCAGAGGTTGTCGCGCGCCTTAGTGCTGGAGACGCGGACGACTACGACAAGGTGAAGTCCAGCCTTTTGAAGCGGTACCGCCTTTCTGCCGAGGCGTTCCGTCAAAGGTTTAGAAACGCATCCAAAAAGAGCAGCGAGGGCTACTCGGAATTCGCGTACGGGCTTAAAACCAACCTGATAGAATGGTTGAAGAGCGAGGAAGTGTACGAAAGCCGAGACAAGGTAGTCGAGTGTGTGTGCCTCGAACAGTTCTTTCGTAGCATTCCGCAGTCAGTCAAGCTCTGGGTGCAGGACAGGGTGGGAGTCGACTCTGTCGAAAGGGCCGCTGAGCTAGCCGAAGAGTACGCAACGCGTAGAAAGCTGAGCGGAGAGGAAAGCGAATCCGACCGAAGCGATCAGCGCAAGACCTTCCGACAGGGAAATGACTCGCGAGAAAACGGGCCCGAGAAGCCCGAAGCAGGACAAAAGGTCCCAGACAAGAGCGCAGAACACTTCGAACGGAGACGAGGCGCGGAAAAGCCCAACAGGGCAGTTCGAGGCAAGGAAGCCGTTCCTGTGCTACAACTGTCAGGAGCCGGGACACACAGCGGCCAGATGTAAGAAACCGCGGGTTGTGTTCTCGTACGTGAACGGTAGTGACGAGGACCTGAAGCTCCTTCGTCCCTATCTTCACGAGCTCCAGGTAAACGGAAAGCCGTGCAGGGTGCTTCGTGACAGTGCAGCGACGATGGACGTTGTTCATCCGTCGTATGTAACGCCATCCGATTTTACTGGAAAGGTAGTTTGGATCAAGCAGCTGCTTGAAAAGCACAGTGTCTGTCTGCCTATGGTGACAGTGAGGGTAACTGGCCCGTTCGGAGAGCTAGTGACAGAGGCGGCTGTCTCGCAAACAGTCCCGTTGGAATATCCTTATTTGTTTTCTAACCGGTCAGATTTCCTGCTGCGCGAAAGGGGTCAACAACTGGGAGAAGGGCTAGTTCAGTCGTGTACGAGGTCCATATCGCGTCAGGTCGCCCCTTTGTTGACGAGTGATCCAGAGCCAGAGGCAGCTGACGGGGAGCAAGCACTCCCAGAGTTGGAGGCAGAAAACCGGGATGAGAGGGACCAGGTTGTAGAACAGCCTGACCTCGCAGCGCTAGAAAGCGTACGCCGTCCCAACGAGCCCGCGAAAAAGGCGGAGGAAGACGGGATCATTAAAGGATCTCTCGTAGCTCCGACGTCACGTAATTTGGATCGTCTGTTGCGAGTAGACAGAGTGTCTTTGACAGCCGAGCAGAAGAGCGACCCTAGTGTGTCAGGGTTTCGCTGTACAGCTCAGGAGATTGCTAGGACCAATGTGACGGGGAATGAAAGAGGCGGATTGTTTTATCGGCGCTATAAGGACCGCATTTTCACGTCTAGAAATCACGTGAAAATCGATCACTGTGACTTCAGCGTAAGAAAAAGGAAAGGCAAATTTAACGGCAATGCCGATGGGTTGAGCAGATTTTTCTGACATCACGAAAAATAGTAGGGATGATCTCAGAGGTCTTCGTCATCCACGGGAATGAGGATCTAAGTGGGGGCACTTCGTTGAAACCCCAAAAGGACCTCACAAATTGCGAAGAGTTTTTGTCTTTTGTATTTTGTTCTTAGTGACCTCGTTGGAAAAATGAGTTTGTTTTTGGCGACAGGGGGTCTCGATACCCGGAATTGTACCAAATTTTGGTAATCCGTAATCCAGTCTGGCGGGTCTTTGGCGAATTCCGAGCGTTTGACTGCGGTGTGGCGTGGTGTTGTGGGGGACGTTTCCGCTGATGCCTCCGTTGTGAGAGGTTTGGGAGTTTGTTTGGTGCTTGCAGCGTCTTCTCAAGGCCTACTCCAAGCCCACCTCTTCAGGCCAGCGATTGTACCACCGGCCATTCGAGGTTTCCCTGGCCCCGGAGGGGCTGTTAAGAATGGAACCTTCGGCGACCTTCTTCCGAGTTTCAACGCTGCGGAAACGAGTACGGAAACGAGTCACGATCTGTTCTGGACTGTCGCCCACCTGTCGAAGCCTGCCCAAAACGAGTCTCAACGCGTCCGTGACGTCAACGGGACGTGTGTGTGTGTGCGTGTGGGTTCGTGCGCTCCGGAAGGGGAGAGAGGCCTGGCCTAACTGCGGAGAACCATGGCTACGACGCACTTCTGGCTACGACGCGGCGGACTTTGCTGCAACGCACTTGGCGGTCGCACCTGCTGCCCTGGCGGAGAGTGAGGGAGAAAACGGACCCTATATAAGGCGGGGCGTGAGGCGGCTCCAGTTGTTCTCTCGGATTTGACGACTGTATCGCTGCCATGTAATTAAACCGTTCGTTACGTTACCAATTCTCCCACCTCCACTGGACCCCTGGGTTCTTCACTTCGGGGAATGGTCGTCGTCACGAGCCAGGAAGCCTCCGGACGTGCGGCTTAAACCCCGCCTCGAACAATCCTTAGCTTTGCAAGAGCTCATAGTTCGATCGGTGGCCGTCGCAGTTGTGCTTTCGCGAAACGGCATACGTTTGCTCGAAGCTTATGGCTGTTTTCGACTAATATCCTGCTAAAAGGCTTGACCTTTTTTTGCACACACTTGGGGACTGCATTAAAAGAAAAGTATTTCAGTATTACAGCCTAGGAGACTAAATAATTCGAAACAAAATACAAGACATCCATCGACCAGCGCTTGTTATCCCGCGACCATCCGACAAACCTTTGCGTTTTGTGACGTCAGGCAGCAGCCAGGGATGTCAGCCATTGACACTGGCGAAATTCGGGGGGCAGTTTCGTACGCATGGTCTTGGAAGGTTTAATTAAGAAGGGGAGATCATATATCAAAATAAAGATAACGTTTGTCTATATGAAGGCACCCTCGACGTAACGAGCGCCAAAACTTAAGTACTTACGGTTTCGACCAGACAATCTCTTTAAGCTCTCGGTTCATCGCTCTCCTCATCGGCACACGCCCCCCTTTTTATAGCCAACCTTCGTGGGTCCCGAGAAGCGACGCTCGCCTTCAAGGTCAGTGGATCGAGCCTCCTCTCCCGGGACACAGGAAAGCCGTTCGCGGCCTCATTGCCTTCTGGTGGACCGCCAGCAAACTAATAATTTATTTTCATGTAACAACCCCATAGAACACTGCGCGCGTTGCCCGCAGGGAACGAGCGGAGTGGCATGATTTCGGTTTCGATCAGACAGCCGCTGTCTGTAGTCCTGTAGATAAGCTCGTGATTTTTCAAGCCTGTATAACTTTTCTTCACGCATGCGAACGTGAAGCTTGCACGACAGGGCCACCAGCAGGGACGTTGCAATTCACCGTTCTAAATTTTCCTACCTTTGCCCAATAATCTCAAATACTCATTTTCTGATATGAAAAAAAAAGTACCGTGGTTCGTTTTGAATTAGTTAGTTATATTTTTCAGGTTCAGTTCCAAAATGGCGGCGAAGATTTCGGTTCGGTTGGGTTCGGTTCAGTTTCAGTTCGGTTAAAAATAGCGGTTCGGTGCCGGCTCGACAGTCTGGGGTCAATGCGCACCCCAATGATACATGCGTGACGAAATGTCCATACAGCGTGCAATTCGCGTAGAGACGTGTGTCCATGAAAGGTTGTCCGCGAAACGTAATTCCACGGAACCAGTTTCGACGGAGCGATAGGAACCTGACCACATGGAACGGGCTTGAAACGAAACCGACGAAAAACGAATCTTTACCTCTTGCTTTGGAACTCCTTTGCGAATAGGAAGAACGACAAGACTTTCGACTTGCTGGAATTCCCGCACCAATTCGCAGCAGGGTTGCGACTCGGTTGGGAGTCAAAGAGCCAAATAACGTGCAGAAAGTATCGAAAAGTAGCTATTTTATGAGGAATTTCGGCAAAAAGTCGCCTCACCAAATATGTACTACAACAAAAAAAGAAATAGCGAACACTATATTAAAGCTTAATAACTAGCAGTCTTGAGTTTACTGCACACACATGCCGGCCATACTCGGAGGTGAATTGCATAAATGTTCAGAAGTTCACAAGCGTGAGGGTAAAGCACTCCAAACGCTTCAAACTAATATCAAACACTGCAGCGAAGTTCTAGTAGATGCTGCTGGCCCCAGAATAGTTTGCAGTCATTTTCTGGAGCACTTTTATCTGGGACCGTATATGTAAATGATGTTTTCTGCTTCAGTTGGAGGCCAAACTTTATTTTTAGGATGGACTCCAGAAGGTCAAGTTTCATCTAATTGCGAAGTTCCGTTTTGGTCAGCGCGACGTTGGAGAATACTCTCTCTGCTTCGGCATTTGAAACTGGAAGCGTCAGAACCTTGACGGAGCCTGTGGTTACTCCTGGAAAAGGACATATAGCGGCAGCACCCCTGAAACCCAGTGCCTGGCACCAAAAGTTTAACGCGGAACTCGTCTCGTTCATGGCAAAAGCAGACCGTAGTAGTCGGACCTCAACTTCCTGCTCATTCCTAGAGGTGTTAAAAAGGAGAGAAGGCAAACTGCAAATCTCCCGGCAAGCATTGGGCCCCACACTCTCAGAAGAAAGGGTATATTCTTACACCCCTTGTCCCATATATGACACCCCAAAACTTCATTTCGACGTTCAACGCGCTGACGTCGAACAGACGGCCTAAACTTTTACGAGGTGCTTGAGAACGGTGAGATATACCTCATTAAAGAGCTACACTCTAAAAAAAAGCCTTTGCGTCTACTTTCCCGCACAACACTCGGAGAGCCAATCACCGCCACTTACGGAGGCAGCTCAGCGAATGACGACGCCGAAACTTTTTGTTTAGACCAAAAAACGCAGTAAGCGTTTCTTAGTCTAAACATATGTTTCGGCGTCGTCATTCGCTGAGCTGCATCCGTAAGTGGCGGTGATTGGCTCTCCGAGTGTTGTGCGGGAAAATAGACGGACGGGCGTTTTTTAGAGTGTAAAGTACGTATCAAATATTACAGAAACGAAACACTGAGGTTTTGCAGTAATACCAAGAAAACCCCGATTACTTTTTTTTTTTTGTGGTCAATAACACGTACATTAGCCATTTCAAGAAGTTGTACCACTCGGCTATCATGCCGCCTGTGAAAGTTCGGAACGACGGTTTGACGTCAGCGCGCTGTACATCCAACTGAAGTTTTGGGGTGTCGTATATGGGACAAGGGGTGTAAGAATATACCCTTTTTTCTGAGAGTGCATTAGAACCTCCGGGCTGATTGCTTGAAGCTCGCGGAGTGCAGATGTTGCGTTAGGAATGCGCGTTTGTAGTTGACTCGCCATTTTCTGCAAAAACTGAAAGCATCGCAAAGTTGCTCCTGGGCAGGCAGTCTGCTCGTAGCAAGCCGTCCTGAAAATGCTGCCCCGAGGTCAGCTTGTGAAGACTGTCCAGGTAAATGCTCTCCATGCTTTTCAAATCCAGCGAGAGCAGGTGGCCGCTGAAGTTATGACGCAATATACGGCAAGCTTCAAGATCAATTTCAGCGAATAGATGTAGAGGTTTTCCAGTCCTTTAAAAAGCTTAAGTCGGTCAGCTGTCTGGCTTTGAAATAAATTGTTTACGGGTTCCACGTTGCGGAGCACTGCGGCCAGAAAAATCAAATAAACGTGGTTGCGAACGTCACTGTGCACGCCCGGAGCACGCGCGCGTTATAGTTGCGCTCGTCGATGTTTTGAAAAAACTTCTTTAGGCTCTCAAATTGACCCAAAATCTTTTCAATACATTCTGGAATCGCCAACCATCTTGTCGGGGATAATGACAGCAGTTTCGGAGGCTCTGCTGTGCCTGCGCAACCTTCGAGCACACATGCTGTACAGTTTTCTGTGGGCAGTTAATCTGTTGGAGCTGTGGGCGAAGTAACTGTGGGATTCGCGGACCATGCGCTCCAGTGCTGAGGGCATAGTTCCCATTGACTTGGCAGCAACGAGGACCAGCGCGGTATACACCCACTTTACAAGAATCAAGTTTGGGTTTTCCTCCCTCAGTCGGCTCCACAGAAAGTTGTGCTCTCCGAAGATAGAGTTCGGAGAGCACAACAAATGACATACTCGAAACACCCGTGCGTATACTCTCCCGCTTAGCACTCGGGAAGCCAGTTATTTCGATCTACAGAGAAAGCTCGGTGAATTATCTGGCTGAAAACATTTAAATATCGAATCATAGATGTGAATTCCCCTAAAATTTCCCTAAAACATATATAAGAAACGCGGTCTCATATTTGACAGTGCACAATGCATATATTTAAGTTTCTTGTCCTGCAGCCATTCGTCGCGGAATCTCCTTTTCGAATTAGTGTGCTTTTCTATTGTCCAAGCGCTTTCCTCAGATACAAAGTAGCTTGCGTGTGTGTGTGTGTGTGTGTGGGGGGGGGGGGGGGAGGGGGGTCCTGTGGATATAAAGAGACTTATCACAGTTAGTAATGTTAAATATTCCTTTAAATATTTATGATAATATTTACTAACAAAAGAACAACTCATAATGTCTGAAATGAGCAAACATATTTGGTTGAAATTTGGGTAAAGAGCTCGAGCTGTCAAGAACCCGCAATATGACACGGGAATCTTGAACTAGAGTCGTCCACTCGACGCTCCAAATAAAGGCGCCCCTCTATCGTTTAGGTTCTAATACTTAGACATCTGCGCAAATACACGAGTAATAGTAATACACGTTAAAACATGACAGCAACCGGTCATGAAAATGCAACACAACAATTTATATTGGGACGATCACAGACTTCCCACACGACACCGAACGACGGATACAGGAAGCAACCCCTTCGAATCGATGCCCTGTTATAGTAAAATCGTTGTTAACGTTCCTAACCTGCCCCCCCCCCCCCCCCCCCCCCCTCTTCCCCCTTCCCGCGGGCCCGACGAGCAACACTCAACCACGGGGGAACGGAAAAGGAGGAGGAGGAGGAGAGGTGCAGAGGCGGAATGGCAGAATAGTTTCGCGCGACTAGTAAGTTTCACCAGGGCTCTCGGATTTAATAAGGGAACGGGGGCTATAAATTCGCCCGTTCGGTTAATTCCTGTGCGAAACCACAGCGGCCAGTGCTGCTATAGCGGCTCAACCAGTAGCGTCAGACTTAATGCGGAGGGCAAGTTCGTCTGCTTCTTGCGCAGGGGGTAGCGGTGACGTCAGAACGCCGAGCCCTGATTGGCTGATCGCGACCCCCCTATCTGAGCGTCGTCTGCTCCTTTGCAACGTCGTCTGCTCGCAACGTCGTCTGCGTCTGTCTTACCTTTCCTGCGACTTTCGGAAGTGCAGAGGCCAGATTCACAAAACCATCTTACGCCAAAAGAGTGCGTAAGACAAAACGTGACAACAAATTCGTATTCACGAAACGAAATTATCGTAAGTTTTGCTCAGGTTACGACGGAATCCTACGACGATCAACTCAGCATGGCCGAGAGCGTCGCTCAGTTACTTGGTCGCGACGACCAACGGTAACGGACGTTTATTTTTGTACGTGCTCTTCTCACGCGTCCCGGCTACAAGCAGCAAGAAAAAAAGTAAAAAGTACTTGAAATAAACCACGACGAACAAGAACGCTGGATCCACAAACACCCGGGAAATGCTCAAACGGCCACGATTCCAGTGACCCCGTCCAAGCGAGCTCGGCTGATAGGCCTAGCAGGCACAGCGGTTCTCCGACGGTCCTTGGCCAAGGCCGTCTACTGCCCACGACCGGCTGGCGTGCTGAATGGAATATGCCCGCGCGACCCTTGTGAACCCTTCAATCTCTTCCTCTTGTCATCTCCTTGTTTTCCGAGGCAGCGGTGACTCTCGCCGGTGAAAAAGCGGTGAATTTCCGACAGACGCAGGAAAGGTAAAGCAGCCATCGCTTTGACTAGCAGACGTAAAGCAGAAGACGTTAACTGCGCCAACCCGCCAACGCCGTTAAAGAGTGAGGAGTCTCGCCGCACACGAAAGAAGGGAAAAAGTATTTGGGAGGGAACTTGCGGACACTAACACGCTCACTCTCGGTTCTTAGCAAACAAACCTCGGCGCCTCGGGACACCTCGCCAGTGAGTCCTTTGACTTCTCACCTTGATGCGCGTCTGCTAAATTGTTAGACAAAAACAGCGTACCGCTCAAGTTAATTCGTCTGTCCTCTCTGAAAGGCGAAGTCGAGCTCGCTCGTAAAGACCTGCACTTCCGAAAGTCGCAGGAAAGGTAAGACAGACGCAGACGACGTGCGAGCAGACGACGTTGCAAAGGAGCAGACGACGCTCAGACAGGGGGTCGCGATCAGCCATTCAGGGCTCGGCGTTCTGACGTCACCGCTACCTCCTTTCTCATGCGCAGAAGACGAAAATGAGCCCACTTGCGAGGCGTATTGGTTTTGTGCGTATGATGTCAATAACAACGGCGAACACAGCGGGTGATGGCTATCCAGTGAGCGAGTGAGAAACCCGAACTATGCACTTCCCATCGATCGTCATGCTGCAAAACCAGTAAAAATGTTAATTGTTTATTTTTTTCAGTCAACCTGGCCGTTTCCAGCATTTAAAGAAACATAAACCCAACTTGCAGAACCAGAGCGCTTTGGCCCGTAAACGTGTATGTGCGATACTGTTGATAGCCACAACAGGCCGCCGAAAGTAGCCAGAAATTCGCCAAATTACCAAGCGTAATTTTCGGTAGCCAAGCGCCCCCAAAAGTAGCCAATTCGGCGAAAAGTAGCCACCAGTGGCAACCCTGTTTCGCAGCCAGCGCCAGGGCATCCTAAGTCAAATTAACGAGGACCAATCGAACACCACTTTTTCCGCAGAACATTCGAAGCAGAGGATTACGCTCAACGAAAGTCGACGACAGTTGCGCCTATTTTGCCATTGCCACAGCCGGCGGCGCCCGACGACCCTGCGGCTGCAGTGTTGATTGCAACGCCCTGTTTTGAGGCGGAAAAAACAAGAACTCTATGCTTGAGCACGTAACGTGGTGGCCTCTACCGAGGTTTCCTTGAACGCCGCTAGCATCGTTACCCTGGCAACCTGAGGAAGCAACAATAACACCTCCACGGAGGTTTGTTAGACGCCGTCTTCACGCTGCAAGGTCGTTGCGGCAGCTGTCGACTCGACACGCAGGGCAGAAAGCAGCTGGAACTTCAGACACCTGTCTTGCTGGTTTGTGTCTTGCGTGTATATTGTGGATGATCGCTGCGTGTCGGCAGCGAACATTTGTACGCATGTGCTTTTTGACAGCGAAATCAGACTGGCCGTGCTTGCTGACGTTCCGCGTGCCTTGCGCTGGGCTCCAAGTTGTTGCGAGTTAGGAACAGGACCGGCGTAGGGCTAGGAAAGGTTTGTCAGCAATATATGACGCGGAATAAACAAGAATAAATTGACTTCCGCCTGAAATGTAGCGCGTCTCGTGCTTCCTAGGGGGCTTGGGTTGAGCTCCATTTCAAATGGAAGTTGAGTAATTATTGTGTTTACCTTCTACGCCTTGGGGAGTTCTAAATAATTAACATCTTTAATGTGGAATCACCAGTAGATGTAATTTTAAGAAAGCTTTCGGTTCAGAAAAACCTGCGAGTCATTCCCGTAGTTTATTCAGTTGCATTAGTTTGAGCGAGGAGAAGTCTCCACCGATTTCCTCCACTGTATAGAGGTATAACGACAACACTAGCTACACCTAAAAAAGCGCAAAAAATACAAGGACGAAGAAGTAGCCAGATAAGAGCCCGATGTAAAAGAAATTTTAATGCACTCCTACACGTCGCCTTAATGCACTCGTATACACGTCGCAACGGTGTAAATGTTTAGTAGAATACGCTTTGCTGTTTATTGACGAAGTTCAGGTGCTAATAAAGGAATAGAACACGCATATCGGCGCGAGTGTTCGTTTCATTAGGTATCATGAATTTTTCGTTTACCCTTATACTCAGTTCTCGGGTAAGCTTTGGGACGCAATGGCCGAATTTCTCAGCCAAGAGAGACGAGTTCTGCAGCAAAGAACTACGATTGATGAAACACGGTCAAGTCCCGCTAAAGATGAGAAATGGGGAGAGCGTTAGCGTTAATCAATTTACCTTTCAAGGAAGCGTCGTAAACCCGAAGATTATCGCAAAATTTAACCCATGGCACGAGAGGCTCTCGCGGGAAGTCGCGGAAACCACTTGCGACATGCTTTATGACGAGAGAACACACACTGGCGCCACCTATCGAGCAACCACGGAACACCTCCGATCTCCGTATATTTAATGCGCAGCATTCTCTCGCTGTGTGCTTGAAATACTCCTTGCGATGTCATGAGCGATCATTTCTTGTAGATGGTGCATGGTCTGATCTCGCAAGTATTCCAATACCCCCAGTCTATAGTTATACGCAGATTTGAAGAGTTCCAGGGCTACTTGATAGATGGCGCCAGCGCTGGCACGCTGGCGCCGTTACTCGTTGTTAGTTTATTTATTTATTTCAAATCCCCTCAAGGTAATACATTGAAGAGGGGAGTGGACATCAATATAATAATTACAATGTGCACATGTTAGTTAGAACCCTCTTAAACAAAACTATATCAGTAATTGGTCCCAATTCAATGATGATTGGCGAATAAAGGAATATTGAAACAACGAAGTTTTAAAATTTGGCATACCGACTTTATGACTATGATCAATGCGAGCAGAGATGTAGAATGGTGGGATAATTAGTTTACGACGAAGGTCAGCATTTTGCTGAAATATTTTATGGAAAAGACACAAACGAAAGATTTTACGGCGATGCGTTAGTGATGGCAGGCCTAAAAAGGTTTTCATGGTAGAAACGCTGTCAGTGTGGTGATAGTTCGACATGATAAAACGGGCTGAACGGTTTTGTACAGATTCAATAAGGAAAATTAGTGAAGAGTGTGAGGGGTCCCGCACAATGGCAGCATATTCTAATTTTGGGCGGATTAGAGTTTTGTACATGGTTAGTTTCATGGAAAACGGAGCAAGAAAGAAATTTCTTTTAAGGTATCCTAACATACGATTAGCATTGTTAATCACGTATTCGACACGAAGTTTCCAAGAAAGGTTAGACGTTATATGAACACCAAGGTATTTGTAACTTGAGACTGATGCGAGAGGCCTACTGTTAAGGTGATAAATGTCAGACAGAGATGAACCACGTGATATTCTCATATATCTA
The DNA here is from genome assembly GCA_013358835.2 of Ixodes persulcatus. Classification (NCBI taxonomy): domain Eukaryota; kingdom Metazoa; phylum Arthropoda; class Arachnida; order Ixodida; family Ixodidae; genus Ixodes; species Ixodes persulcatus. The sequence goes on along the minus strand of JABSTQ010009107.1, from coordinate 172,869 downwards.
TATTTGTCAGTGTTTAAGCGCGAAACACACGTACGACGAAACAGTCCGATCCGACGTCCGATCAGGCAGTACGACGGTCGGAGGCGAGGGTTTTCAACGCTCTCCGGTGCTACGAACACTCTCGCCCCCCAAGGTCATTCCGGCAGTCCGCAGGTCGGATCGGACGGTTTCGTCGTACATGTGTTTTGCGCTTTAGTTCCACTGGCCACTGGTTACACCATAATAATATCTGGTTAAGGTCTGATTGTAGAAGTACTGTGTCCGATATGTCAGTTATTTTTCTATATATTACGCAATCGTCAGCAAACAGACAGGTGAAAGAAGAGATGTTCAGTACCAGGTCATTAATGTTAATAAGAAACAGTAGCGGGCCAAGCACGGAGCCCTGTGGAACACCTGAATTGACTGGAACAGTGCGAGAATTGGTATTATTGGCAGTGACGAATTCTAGGCGGTTTAGTTAAAAAGGCGTGGATCCAGTTAAGTATGCGTGAGTCGATGTTAAGTGATTGCAATTTATAAAGTAGTAGCTTGTGGGAAACTTTGTCAAATGCTTTTGAAAAATTTTAAAAAGACAATCAGTTTTATAATGGTCATCAAGACAGTGATGGAGATCATATGTGAAGGATATTAGTTGCGTCTCACACGAGAAATGTCTTCTAAAGCCATGTTGTGAAGTAGTGAAAAAGTGTGCTAAAATTTTGCAAGGCACACTGGTTAAAGAAATGGGGCGATGATTGAGCGGATTAGGTTTTACACCAGATTTGTGTAGAGGAACCACTTTCCCAACTAACCAAACGTTCGAGAGTGAGCCAAGGTTAAGGGACTGCGTATAAATGCTTGAGAAAATTATAGAACAATACACATTACAATTTTTTAAAAACCTGCTCTTGATTTCATCAATTCCGGCACACGCTAAAAGTTTCATATTGTTAATAATTCCAGTCACACCAATGTTGTCTACTGTTACAGGGTTCATCGGTAATAAAGAAGTGGATGACAATGCAGGTATTCGGTTGACATCACAGGCTGAAAATGACATACTAAAAACATCGTTTAGCACCTTTGCAGAATCAGCAAAAGATATACTTGTACCATCAGAAGACTGAAGACTAATATCAGACTGAACGGAATGGAAAGGGGGAATTGAGGGAGAATTTCTTCCTTTCTGACTGCTCGTCGGCCTTGAACGGCGTGAGCGGAGGTCATAAAACCATCTGGTTTTGTTCGAAGCATCATTGTGCACGCCGAATCGAGTGGCGGTGTATGTCCAAATCGCACACGTGGAACGCGTCCGCACCGCCACCGCCCTTTTGGGAAGCACACTGGACAGGCACGGGCAGCTACGCGATTGTCGCGTGACCTAGAGCGGGCTACGGCCGTTATGTTGGAAGTGCGTACAGGCGGATGCGGGCAATCTTCCGTTCCAGAAGCCATCAGGCGGCATAAATTCACACTGGCGTGGCGAATTCCTTTTGCTTTCGGGCGTGCCGCGCGCGGCTCGGCTGGATGGATGGATGAATGGATGGGGCTGAACCCTTTGAATCGGGCGGCGGCTTGCGCCGCCTAGCCAGTAATTTTTTAAGCTATTTAATCTACGAGTTACAAATCTAGATATTTAGTCTTAAAAGCTACGGTCCGTACGACGGAGGCGCCTCTATGCAACCGGGTGCACACACCTTCCGCAGAAAGGGTCGCCCAGTAGGGAATAGGAAAATATTCACCCTTCCCTTGACCTATGCCACCAGTCAGATAATCTCTTCTTGGTTATCTCCACCTTCCCCGTGTCTATTTTCCCCTCACTATCTTTGCATTGGAGGCGTCACGATGTGGCTGCCACATTTTGCCAAGGGTTCTTGCTGCTGAGTGATGACACAGTTTAGCTCTCGCATAAAGCAGTAAGAAATCTTCCTTGGTGACTGCGACCCAAGTGGTCAGCCACAACTTGGTTTCGTTGAAAGTGGCGGCTTGAAACGTGTTCTGGCTCTCTCTTTTCTTAACCGCGAAATCCTACTTTGGCCAGATCTCGCTATTGACCCCTTAATTTTCTATAATTTGTTCCTACGCAACTTCCTCATGACCACGACGAGTGACTCTATATTGTCGGTTTGTTCCCGTCTCTAAATGACTTTTCTCCTTTTCCGGACAGATCTAGAGCCAGCAAGCTCGGACCCACGTTGCGATGAGCAACGGGCAACAACAGCCGAACGCCTACTACTTGCCCGAGCCGGGGTTGCAGGTGCCACCGGCGGGTTACCACCCTCCACCGCAGCAGGACGCTCCCTACTACCAGCCGCAGCAGCACACACCCTGTGTCACGGCGCCACCCCTACAGGCTACCAAAAAGTGAGCGCTTCAAGATTGTTTCGTGTGTTTGTTGAGACTGTGGGAAGTTAGTAAACCCCGATGGGCGTCCGGTGTCTGTGCTATATAGACGAGCAATTTAGTCACTGCAGTACCACTGTTATCCCAGAGTCTTTAACATGCATCACACAATAGAGATACGCGATCACACCCCAATACGAAGCTTATCCATATCTGAACGGTTGGGGGCAACATCTCTTGGAATAATCAAAGCCTGTGCACTAGAATTTTGACGTCATCACGGTGAGCTCGAGGGATGACGCCGATTGGACACGACTGCTACGTCAGCGTTCGGCTGGGCCTCGTGTCCAATCAGCGCGTCGTAGGACGCTCGGCGTCGAGCTCGGACCCAGTGGCCGAGTTGGCGCCATCCAACTGTAATGACGTTCCACGGCGGCCGTGATTATTCTAAGTGGTGTTGGCAGGGGTGGCAATTGAACGCAAGATAGTGTTTACACTCCGTTGGGAGCATGGGAAGTTCTTTGGCACGTGTGCTCGCGTGTTGTTTATACTGGGTGTGGAAGAAATGAAAGCGGCATTTTTCGCGACGAAAGAATAAACTAAGTGTTGCCGGAAGCTCAGTCTCTACTCGACTCTAGTTCCAGTGGTTGAAAACAAGTGACACAGTTTTAGAACTTATACCGTTGTCTGAATAAAAAGTTACGAGAGATTTTCGAAAAGATTTTTATGAAAAAACGGCGGCCAGCACAGCCCGCGGATTCATGAAGATATAGTACGACTGCTTTTGGAAATGGGAATTATAATTCATTAAAAATATATATATCTATATATACAGAAAGCTCGCTTTTAAATTTTGAATTGAATATAAGTTTCGAAAATTTAGAATCTGACCCAAGCCGTTTTTTCTTTCTCTCTATCATTCTGGCGGAGTCAGAGCTTTCGGCAATACGTAGTTCATCTTTGCAATGCAAAACAACATGGTTCTCCTTTTTTTTTATTTCAGACACCCGTTTTATGGTTAAAGGCGAATCGAGTGAAAGCATAACATTGAGAAGCTACTGAACGCTGTCGACCAGCGGCCGAGTTATTCATTATTATTAGAGTCAACACGCTTTGTTGGCACGGCCTTGTGGTAGTGGCGTCACGTATCGCGAAGCTTCGACAAACTCTGCTCTCTTTGTCGCAACCTTCATGACTACTTCGTATAACCTATAGGGAGAAAAGAAAACTGAACGTAAAAAAGGAGGGAAAAAAGAGAAAGATATTCTTATGTTTTAGCGCTTTGCGCAGATTAATAACGCTTAATCGATGAATCGCTGACCTTTATTATATTCATTCATAGGTTCAACAAAGAGGGTGACAGAATTTTTAAAGTAGTGGAAACTTTGGATATTACAAAATATGTTTAGGGAACAGAATTTCTGGGGTTCGTGTACACCTTTTCAGCGCTATCACCCAGGAGAAAAATGCCGTGTCACTGGGCATCCCATATTATTCAGGAGACAGCTGGTGCGCATGTTCGGAAAAAGTTCCACACACTAGTAGACAAAAGTGGCACCACGCAGAAGGCGATTATTGGTATGGTATTTTGCCCCAGGGAGGCGGGAACGACACGTTTTAAGGCTGCATATAAGCGATTTAGCGAGCGACGAGACGAGCGACGGCAACGAGAGTCAGCGACGAGCACCAAACATTCTTTACTGTCGCTCGTCGCGTCGTCCGGTTTTTGGATTTCCATAAAACATCACTCATCAGCTTGGATGCTTGCTCCCATCGCTTTCGTGCGGTTTGCCTCGTCTCACGAGTGACCGAGCGACTGCGAAGCGGGTCGCTTGTCTCGTCGCTCGCCAAATCGCTTACGTGCAGTTTATACTTTAAGCGAGACAATTAATTTCTTTGCTGGTTTCTTTGGCATACACATTAAAACATTTTACACCCTTAAGAGAATTATTCCTTGGACAAGCTGATTTCCCTCCTTAAAGGTGCACTGACAGGGTATTTATGCTTGCCAAGGTTTTTATTTGTAGGTGACATATAAAAGCCCAACTACCCAGAACTCAATTTGCGGCTCAAAATTCGTTTGCTTTTCTCCCGAAAACCACTGATCGAGTGTCCAGTGTTTTCAGCAATCTCAATTTTTCCTCCTTATCATTTCAGAGTCGATCACAAGAAGAAGAAAGAGAAAGACTGTTGGACAGACTGCTGGACGGACTGCTGCCCAGACTGCTGCCTCTGGATCCTCTACACAGCCCTGTGCAAAAGTGACTGAGTGTTTGAGGATGGAGCGCCGGAGAAAAAAGGCAACGTCAGCTTCCCCAGAGAAAGTTTCTTCACCACAATGGTGCGGCGTATGAAATTTAAAGCCATGGCCGGCGTGCATATCTTGAAATCCTAGGCGCTGCAGGTGGGCGGAGCCAAAAAAACAAATCAAAAACAAAACAAAACCGCGCCGACGCGCACGCCCCTATAAAAACTTTTTGTATATGTATTTCTTATACGGGATCTGTATAAATCCTATTCGGGATCCTGTACAAGCATACAGGATCCAAATCCGATATACCTATTCGGGATCCCATATGCCTATATAGGATCCAAATCATGGATGGCTATACAGGAATTAAATCCTGTATACCTATATGTGGTTCGGGTATACGGGTTCTGTATGCTTGATTGGCACCTGTATGCCTTAGCAGGGCCCTTACGTGAGCATGGGTCGTGTATATGGTATTCGCACCTGCAGGCATTCAGGGTCTTAGTAAGGCTTATTGGCGACTCCAGCGAAATCGACGTCGCGTAGCGGCAACGCCGAGACGCTCAAGAGAGGAGGTCGTTTCGACTCTGTCGTCTGCTATCGCAGCTTGGTTCTCGTAGGCAGCATCGAAACAAACATCGTTTCCAGTAATTATTTTTATGCCTTCACCGTGTCATTTCTACTCACTGACTAGAAGAAGGTTCCTACCATCGAAAAATCGCTTTGCTTTGCTGTAACACAGATTTTACGTTGCAGTGTAAGAAATTTATGATGGTCCGCGTACTGAACGACGAAAACGACCTCCTTTGATCCGCCATTTTGCCTGACCAGGGCACCCCCATAGTTCGCTGGAGTCGCGAATACGATTGCACTGGACTTGCTTCTGTGTAAAATCTGGCATGACGTGCGTGCACTACCAGACATCCCTGACCCGTTTGTGGAGGCTTTGCAAAGGAATAACAAGACAGACATACATTACAAAATTGATCTTTTATTGACATGAAACAAGCCTTGTTAGGGACACAAAACAGCACTAAGGATGAGGACTAATAGAAGTGGACAGGACAAATGCTGACCAGCAACTGTCTTTTTAATATACAAGAATAAGAAATATTAGAAACAAAAAATGTAAGTGGAAGATATATAAAGAAGCAAACGAGGAAGAAGTTAAGGAGCTGCGAATCTGGAATAAAAATTACTATAAATAAATGCCAGGTAAAATAAAAAGTTACTATGCTTCATGTAAAAAAAAAAGGAATGAAAAAGAAAAGCTTCAAGAATTAACAGGACAGCAGGTAAAAGAACAGAAATAAAAAGTAAAGAAGGCCGCTCAATACCTGACAGCCTGCTCAATAATCGAAGCCTGCTCGATACCTGAAAAGAGAGTAATGTGAACATCAGGCACCTGCTCCGTATATCCAGCAGCACTGCCAGTCAGGAGTAGAGTGTCGAACCGGGATTGAACCGAACCGAAAACCGGAACCGAACCGTTATTTTTATCCGAACTGGAACTGAACCGAACCCAAATCGTCGCCGCCATCTTGGAACTGAACCGGAAAATATATAACGGTAACCGGTTCAAAACGGTTCACGGTATATGTTTTTTTTGTATTACAAAATGAATTTTTGAGAAAAAAAATTGACAGCTGTATTCCTGCGTAGTGATTCAAATTGTCATATACCGAATTGCAATGTGTGAGAAATTGAAGGTTTTCGTGGCACTTTTGTATTGGCACTATGAGTAATCATCTGTCACATGCTCATGTGACGTCATGGTGTCAAGACATGCTGTCAAGTAATGTCACGACGCATGTGGCCCCGTGACGTAGTCGCGTGACTCACTGCGTCAGGTCTGCTTAAATTGAGAACGTCACTAAATCTATTATTGTTGACATTGTGACGTCACGAAGCATCAAGAATTGTCACAGCGAGTCGCATGACAACGTGCCATACTCTATTGTCATGAGCCCGAGTCTAGTGCTCAGGTTCATGACAATGAGCATCTCCTAACATTCGGGTAATGGCTCGTGCTCAATCAAAGATGAGAATAGCTGCTGAACTGTAACCACGTCTAAACCTCAATTCATGCTTATTTTTTTAAACCCCAGCGCATGACTGTGATTATCACTGACGGTACACTATAATTAGTGTCAGATCACGTGGCCGCTTGTTCTAATAGAGGGTTAAGGAGGGGGAAAACCTTTCCTTTATTTTTACTGGCGTCTTCCATTGAGCGGAGAGGAAAACTAATGTGTGTTTTTGCCAGTTATCAACGTCAGGGATTAGCTCTCAAGGCTCGTTCACACACTTGTAACCTGAGTACGACCGAGAGAGACAAGACCGGTTTTTAAGCCCCTTGCGACGTACTTAGGACCGGATGCGATGCTGCAGAGCTGGTCCTAAGACGTCGCAAGAGGCTTAAAACCCGGTCTCGTCTCAGCAGGTCCTACTCGGTTGCAAGAATATGTGAACGAGCCTTTAGCGGTTATACTTAAAGTACAAAAATTGTTTCACGACTCATTTTACTATGTACACATCATTGAGGCACCCAAAAATGTTTTCGTTGTTGCTGAACCGTCTCAGAAAGTTGTCCCGAGAATAAAATCATTGAAAGGACTAAATGCGACATATTCATCCGACGATAAATAGAACTACAAGTGTGCACGGGAGGGATATCTAGAAGAAAAATCCTAGTGGTCTCAGAGGGACAGCTGAACGTTGGCAGCCGCTCACAGGAATGTCTCACATAAGTGTCATTCTCAATTTTCCTCCAAGCTTTCACCACCTCCAAATTTTGTTTAAACTTCGCAGTTTTGAGGTGCAAAGAAATCGAGGATTACTGTTATCAAATGTCACAAATATAATTGTCAAAGTAATACCCCCAAATGGAGGTGGGAGTTTCTCAGGAATAAAAACTATTATCTGGAGGAGCATCGAACGAAGAAAAGGGGAGAGGGGGGGGGGGGTTAAAACATATATACTGTGTTGTAAAGGTTCCTCTGCTCCGCATCTTCGGCACAAACCAGAAAGCGTGGTCCATGAAACTACTCTGTTTGCAAAAACACTTCTGCCAGAAAGCGCGTTTTTGTGGTGCCAGATGCCCGTGCCGTTCCTCGCAACGCTGCACCAAGCAAGAATTATCACTGTCTCTAGAATACTATATGACTTGCACTGAAGCTGCGAACCTTCCGCAGCATGGATTTTACACCAATGGATTTGATTTTCTCAGCAATAACAAATTGCAATGACCACCAGCAGTACAGTGCGATGATGTCACGTGCAAACCATGTGAAACAGATTAAACTATTTTTGTGAAAAACCCGAGACTGAGGTATTGACAGACGACAAGAAAGAGAAGGAAATGCGATGTTCTCAACACTAGCCAGAAGGGATGTCCAAATAGATCATGTGCGAAATTGCTTGGTGGTCTGGCAGCACTGTGCACGCGGCCATCTTGGTAGCGTCAAGTATCTTGAGTTTCGGTTTCTCAGCATTTCCAGAACATGTATGCTCAGCTGCCACTAAGTGCGATTCGGAAACTTTATTGTTTTCTTACTTTCCGATCACCACACCTGGACAAAGGACTAGGCCGTCCTGCCTTTCATCTCTGAGGACACTTTTACTTTTTCTTTTGTTACCTCGGCTGCGACAAAAGAAAAAAAAAAGAAAAGGTGATTGTGAAATGAAGTTGGCACCGCTCGTGTTGTTCCACTCGACGTCCGCAACGCAAGTTTTCACCGCCGCCGACATCGGAGTTTTGTCGAAGTGGCTTTAGCCAAAAAAGACAGGAAAATCCCGTCTCTGTGAGTGTTGAGCAAACAGATACGTCGTCCGTGTCTGTTTTGTTTTCTATTCTACATGACCGCTCTTTAAATATTCAAGTATATTATATCAACAAACTCTCCTGTTTAGTTTTAGAGATGTTTTACAAACGTCGTTTACCGACGCCAGATCAAGTGTATGGAAATTGCCGCAAAACAATAGATTCTTTCTGGCTTTCCAAATTAATTTTTTTTTAAATATATGACATTAAAATGGGGGTTATGTGGTGCTTTCAGCTTTTGTTGTTTACTGTTAACCATACGCATCTTCAATTATGGTTGGTGGCGTAGATTTATAAAACTGTCATCTTTTTGCCTAGCTTAGCTAGCAGCCTTGGTCTTGTCCGCATACATTGAGCTGCTTGCGTTGTCACCGATTGTTTTTGTCAAAAGCCGCGTCTCAAGTAACCAATAATGATAAGAAAACATTGTGAACCCTGTTCACATTCACATCACGCATGAATCAAAGGTATATCGCTGAATCCGCAGCGGAACGAAGCAAAGTGTTGGCATCGCATCTCTTGCACGAAGCGCGGTCGCTTGTTTACATGCGGTCTTTGCCGGTCGGGTAACCTTTTTTCGTTTTCTCGCTGCTACCAAGATGGCGGACGTAGTTCTCGGCCCGCTACTAGATGGCGCTTTACATTTCGCATATGGTCTATTGTAAAGTTGTGCAATATATATAGCAGTCCCTCGATAATATGCGTCAGCCTTATAAAATGTTAGAGCGCGCATGACCGATAAAGCACAGAGTACTAAAGTGAGAGCCCAAAACAAGTGCACGTAAAACCGAATATAACATTAGCCTCCCGAGACGGTATTTTGCGAAGTTTCGAAACCTTGCAGTGTCGATGTCGAAATCTGATTTATATTACAAATATATTGTCTGTTCTTCGCGCTATTTATACGTAATTAGGAATATCATTGCTTGCATCTCTATGTATTTCTTCTTGCAGTAAGGCGTTGCGTATGATATTATTGAGAAGAATACCATTTATTATCTCTCTGCACGTTTTGTGTACTTACCTTCGGATCTAATATGTCGGCACATAATTTTTTTTTGGTATACCCTGCGACCCGGTGTTTCACACTGCCAAACAGCGAACAAAAAAGCACATTTACGCAGACTCAGCAGCTGGAGTATTTTCGAGTATCGTCCTCCCGTGTCGGTCTCAAGCGGTTATGTAAACTTCATACAGTCAAATTGATTGATGATAATAAAAATATATTTAATTACTGTATCATCTGAAATATGCTTTGCAAATCTTTTCCGGCGTTTGCATCCTCGATGAAAACGCCAAGAAGTGACCGGCGTTTTTATAAGTGATTTGGGAGATCATTAAACAATATTTTTTTTTTCTATTGAAGTTGATCTCAATAACTATGGGTTCCTTGCACATATTTAACTTCTCAAACTTATAGAAGTCTGTTGTTGCCTCTTTTACGTGTGGAACAATAATTTTATGTGTCTATGGGCTGGACAAAAATAAAGTACACATGGGCGCGTGGCGAACTATGAAGATTGCGGACGCAGACCTTCAGACAGTGACCAGATAAGTAGCGGTAATGTCAAGTAGAGTATAAAATACTGCTTAGTTCTATTTAACAAAAAATATCAAATTATCAAGGGTGATGCAAACCTCAAATGCCAAGCTATGCCGAAAATGTTCACTTGCGTACGCGCTATTTTAGACCAGATTTGATCAGAGTATGAAGGTGCGTATAGATTTGAGTCTACAATTTTGATCACCTTTTTCTGCATGATTATTTGCCTGTATCACGGTGCTGAGTGTAAACAGCGTTATTCATGAAAACAAGCCTTGTGATTGCCGCTCAGAGTTTCCATTCGCTCTTTCTCGCATGAGTTTAAACGTGGTGGCGCCAGTGTGCAAATAGCCCCCAACCACTTTCGGTTCTGAACTAGACGTTGTGTTTGACAGTATCTGCGAAATCAAATATACGCGATATCTTCTTGAAATGGCTTCTTAGAGAAATTTCAGACTTGAATCACTTTTACGATGAAAGAATGATGAGTAGAAAATTAGAAAATATACGTGCACCAGAAGTGTGCCGGGTCTACACAAGAGAGGGCGCCACTGAGTTTGTTGCCAAGCAAAAAAGGGCAAAAGGGCCTGTCCCTAAACTTTCGTGACATTTTGGCAAATACTGCTTTTAGCTCAGTTGTGTCTTCATAATATATATTGTGAAATATATTTTATAAACACGATTTCACAATATATATGACGAGGAGGTGCCCATTCCATGATTTTATGCACTGAAATTTATTCCTTAGTTCAAGAGCGCAACCAAGATTCAACTTCTAATACTGTGACGCAAAGTTGTGCCAATCACAGCTCTTTTAGGCGACCTACCAGACGGATTGCCTTTCGGTTCAGGTAAAATATATGCCACTGAGTTAAACAAATAGATGTTGATTCGTATCGCGCAAACACGACTTTTTGTATGTCATTCCAGCCTTTCTTTCACTGTTTCGTTGAAATTAAATAACGCATTTTTTTATTTTTGGTAGCTGAAAACAAAAACGGATTGTACGCATGACAAAAAGCTATAGCGTTACTCGTTTCACGCTTGAAATAGTGCGTATTGCCCAAACAACGCGGAAAATATATACTCAATTTAGCGGTTAAAACCGGTTCGAACCGTTATTTTTGCTCTCCGGACGTGAACCGGAACTGAACCAAACCGATAAAAATTTCGGTTCGAAACTCTCGTCAGGAGCGCCAGCACAGGCAGATACGTGTGTTCACCCACACTCTCAGCGCTGCAGCACCCACATATTCTATATTGCTCACCATTACAGAAGTATTAGATCAAATATAGATCAAGTCTTGACGGTTAAGCTAAAGCCATATGAAAGGACGGTGTTGTCAGCAATAACCCCATCACCAACAAAGATATATAACTCGCTCCCACCTCTTTTGGCAATATACAAGTGTATGACTCCCTCCCCTCTCCCCCTCCACAAGAACAAGATGCTGGTGTCACCCCTGACCAGTTACAAAGAGAGGCAGAAACCAAACCCATTTGTCTCGAGGTACAACTGGTAGGATGCAAGATTATAAAAGGAAGTGCTCCGACAACACAATAAAATACTTACACAGTTTTCTCTACCCTCTTGAGGTAGAGGGTACACTGCTGGACACCTGCAAATAAAAATCTTTTCGAGAACAAGATTAGATCCCCCAAAAATATAGTACCGATCCTCTGGCCTGCGTTGTATGAGTGTCTCAAATTAACCTTCTTCAATTCGTGAACGAAAAATAAGAAATTATGTCTATCATGATCTCGCCTCACTCTCCTTCGTTAAAAGGGCACGCTTGGCTTTTTCCCTGAAAATTTTAAAACAGAGAAGGAACGAGGCTGTTAACTTGGCACATTTTACTTGTACTCTCTACGCATGGCTGACAATTGATACAAAAAAAAAAAAACAATATCAGAATGCTAAGAGCTCCTCACTTATTTAGTCTATTTAAAACAGCTTACAATTTGAATAAGTATGCTAAACTTGTTCCAGTTTTTATTGTCCCTACCTGCACTGATAGTTACACCAGAATTCAGCACTGAATTTGAATAGCCTATGTGCCATTTTTTTTAACATACTATTTAGAAATGCTGTGAATGTAGGCAAGCTTGTGTACAATTTCAACCATAAACTTAGGACAGGGAACGGTAAACAAAGTAAGCTTCTTTGTGTTTTGTTTTTTAATCAATTCCCCCCTCTCGGGTTTATGATGAAATTTAAGAAGGGAAGCTTTAACTTATCAGGTTTTCTTAGTTAACAGAAGAGTCACAGAGTGTTTCCAGAGTACTGAAACTCCCAAGCTTTGTTAAAGAACCGAGTCGCGACGCAAGTCGCGCTCTAACTTATCCTCACAATGGCGCAGCCCTGTGCGGTCGAAGCTATACTCTGTCTCACTAAAACCATACAGTGGACGTGAAGGCAGCGCTGAGGGATGGGAAAAATGGCAAGCACTTGGAATAACTAGGAACACCGGGAGGGAGAGAAGAGTGATGGTGGGTGAGGGGAGAAAAGGCAAGAATTAGGAATGTTGTAGGGGAGAGGACGTTTCTCTTCTCTCCAGGCTTCCTAGTGCCAGCTCTTCCATCCAGCTCTTCCATCCACTTTCCCGGTCTGTGGCGACACTGCTTTGTTTTTATTAAAGTTTGTTCCTTCGTTTTGAGCAGTGAGTGACTTGCCTCCTCACTGTCTCGTCTCTCTCTATTGCCTGGAAAGATATCAAAGTCGAGTGTTAGGCTTAGCGTCTGAGGCGTAGCGTTTGGAACACATCACCAGCGCAACTGGAGCGAACAGACAGGCCGGCAATCTTTCGCAAACCAGAATAGCGGCCACTTGATATAAAAAAAAAGAAATAAAAGAAGTTTACAATTCTCTGCAATGCCGAATTAGAGCGCAGCTCTTGAGGAGGAGGGGAGGGTATGCCCCTCCTCCCCTTCTGCTCCCCTCCCATTTAGCGTGAAATTTTCGCTTATTTAGCCGGGAAATTTTTCCACTAAACTTAGCAGGGAATTTTTTCCGCTAAAAGCTTTCCGCTAAATTTAGCGGGGAAATATCTCTTTGGAATTTAGCGGGGAAATATTTCCGCTAAATTTAGCGGAGAAATTTTTGCGCTAAATTTAGCGGGGAAGTCTTTCCGCGAGATTTAGAGGGGAAAGTTTTCCGCTAAAATTAGCGGGGAAATTTTCGCACTAAATTTTGAGGGTAAATTTTCCCATGATGCAACGCACGGTTATACGCTCATTTGCATTCCCATAATGCAATGCGCGAGAAAATAAATGCACCTTCTGTTGGGTCCTAACTCATGGACGCACGTGGCGGCATAGCAGAGCCGCAGAGGTCCACATCACAGCGTCCACGCAAGTGTCTATGAAAACTGCCGCACGGTGAACGTTTTCATTGCTCATGTGTCACCTGCTTAAGAGTCTGCATTACATAACTTCTTGGCCCGATGAACAAACTTAATATTTGTTTTGTGTTGCCATGTGCTGTCTAAACAGTCCACGATAAACAACATTTTTGAGGGATAAATGGACTTATGTCATACATTTCACAAATATTTCATGTGTGGCATAACTGCTTATGATCACAAGGCCTATGTAGAGAAAATCATCGAATATTTGCTTTGTATCTGTAGCCATTCATATGGCAAATCATAATTTTATCATGTATCATATTTAGATGAATGTTTGATAATTCAAACAAAATTCATGGCTTCCTGGAGTTTGAATCAGTGAGAGGCTATTGCATTTCCGGTGCTATCACAGCAGCTCGATGTTATTGTAAAACGATCTTGTCAAAACGGTCTCACTGTTAAGTGTGACTTTAAAAATATATGAGCTTGAAGTTACAGCATTTAGAAAGATTTGAAATTTTACTTTTATTCCAAATGTATTTTTCTAAACCTACAACCACATTACTTTGTCGCCCATTTGGCATGCAGCATGGGAGCACAACACAATTGGCTAACCTGGCAAGCTACAGTCCCTAATTGACGGAAAACTGTAGAGGGCACTACGTAAGCATTTCCCACATATATGAATGCACTTAAACGTGGCGTCCCCACGGTGTGTACAAAACTCCTGATTGTAATTAAACGAAGCTTTGCAAGACTTACGTCTCGGTTGATGGACTTCGTTCGTTATCAAGGTTGTGCCGACCTTTCGTGCCTAGAACACAACTTCACCATTTTTTTCAAGGTTCAACGATCACGGTGTATCGAGTAGATTTGTTAAACTATTGACATTAATTATTTCCTTGGGAATTAGGAACGAGGAAGTTACACGACTCTTAAAGAATGAGGATAGATGTCAGGATAAATTACTCTATACTCTCTTCACTCCTAACCTGTCAGTGATGAGGGAGCTATGTGCTCGCCGAACCAATCAACCACCTCCCTTTCATCACCTGTCCCCACTCTCCGAGTGTGGGCATAAGCGAAAGCCTGATCACATGGCGAAAGATTCACGCATGAGTGGTCCAACGAGCATGTAGCTTCCACCCAGTGTTGTGCCCGTTACCGAAAATAAGTAACGAAACAGCGTTACTCCTTATCTTCGAAAAAAAACTGTTTTTTAACGCGTTACAGAGTTCCGTTGCCATTTTGCAAATGTAACGAAATACCGGTGTCGTTACTTGCCATGACTAACGGGCGTTACTTTTACGTTACTTTGCCGTTACTTTGTGTTTCACTGTTAATATATGAGAGCTATTAGTGTATGACTGTAAAAGTATGTGAGTGTATTATGTATAGCGTCTCAACCACAAACGTCGCCACAAGTTTTTCGAACCGTTTTTGAGAAACTGGAACTTGATGCATACGGTCGATATTCATCTACTTCAGCAAGGGCGCGTCGGGAAAGTGGGTTGTAGTCTCGGTCTTTCGTTTCTTTGAACGCACCTAGTACTCCGATAGCTTCTGCGAATGGAAGAACTGGCGGAAAATAAGAAACAAATTAGGACTGATGCGAAGCACCGCTGTTAATTTCTAGTTATCAGTGGTGTGGAACAACGAAATGTTAACTAAATAAATTGCATCGCAAATTAGGGCAGAAAAACTGTCTGTATAAATCGCAAATTTAAACAAATATCAAATTGGCATGTTTATATATAGCTGCAATGATTTATTTACTCTCCTTCTGAAATATACAAGTAAACTTGATTAATCCGTTTTCGAAGTGTTTTCGCTAGCTTACATTAATGAGCACTGTGAAATATAGCTGAAAAACTATGCGAGTAACAAAACGATCTCTACAGAAAGGTGCGTTCCTTTGCCTAACAAAACTTTACCCCGCCATTTTCACGTAAAAAAAAAGTAAGTGCCATTGAACAATAACTCACCTTAATGTGCTTTTTCATATTAGAGTTTGACGTCCCTGGTGTGCTCAGCAGCTTGAGTTTCGGCACACAGACTAGACATTCAAACAGCAAACGGTCTGACTTCGTTTACCTCAGTTCAAACATAGCACTTAGCCCGGGCCATGGTAACGGAGTTTCGGTGGTCATTGCCATCTTGCACGAAAAGTGAGTGGGAGACGGCAGTAAAAGAGGCATTTATAACAAGCATTCTAAAACGGCCTTGTTGGTTAGAGGCAGACGTTATATGACGGAGACAACTTTTTAGCACACGGACTGCTCACAAACAACGTACCTCATAGCCACGCCGGTTTTAGTAACGGCCCGGTTTAGGCTACACAAGCAAAAAAAAAAAAAAAAGAGGAAAGCGATCGCTTATTATAACCAATAATTATAACCAACGATGATTGTGAGTGATTATAAACGAAGTATAGCGGCCGGCCATACATTGGTTATAATCACATGCGTACTCGTAGTATTTTTACGTGTGTATACACCAGCTCATGTTTACAAACAAACCGGAGCGCCCCTAGCGGCACGCCACTGCCACCGCGCATGCGCGATGGAGTGTGGGCAAGAAGCACCGCGTCCCGCGTCAACAAATCATTGGAATGTCACGTTGTCGGCGTCTGTGTGAGTCTCCGGACTCTTTTTCGAGTTGGAATTGTCGATTCTAAGTTCTCATAGAAATGTCGTACTACTTTAGTCGCCTGAGCGAAATTATCAAGGCTCGTTACGCCGCAAAACTTCGCGTAAGTAATTTGACGTGCGGCGATTCATTCGCGTGAACGCCGCAGAATGGATGCCAAAACTATGATGAGATTCTTCTCGCTATTTTCGGTCGCGACGTCGCTCGTGCTGCAAAAGTGTAGACGGTAGCGGCGATGATCGACGTCGATACTGAAAATCGGAAGCGGAAACAGACCAAGTGAACCAGGCGTAACAAGTCGGTGATGGCCACTGGTACCAATTATCAACATCTTGTATCTACTGTTTACACCGAGCCTACCTAAAATATTGTGTTGCCTGCACTTACTTCTTATCGCAATCACTGGGTCAACGTTTGGTCTACGGGCCGCTTTTGTTTGAACGAGCAGACGACGAAGAGCAGACAAGTTTGGAAGAGCAGACGACAGTTCGAACGATCAGGCGGCCGTTTGAACTTGAAGACCCACTGAAACCGCTTGTGGTCCGGACAACTTGGCAGTTTTCCCGCGTTATGTTGGAACAAAAGAAATAAATCTGACGACCACAAGTATCCGTGAATTCAACCCAAAGTGTTTCCCGCACAAGCAATCGTAGTTCAACGGCGTCTGGTTTGCCCTTTTCGCGGCTACTATCCACGTTCTCGGACAAACGGAGGAGGCAAAAAACACATGAAAACTAATCTTCAAACCTTTCCCGACTCTTTTGGTACAGCCCCCGTCGCGGCGTTTTAACGAGAAGGCAGGTTTTTGTCTAGTTTCTTCCAAACCAACACAGGAATGCATGTCTCGCACGGTAACCCCCGCCCACAGCCCCAGACCGGAAGTGCGCCCGACGCGCCACCACCGCGGCGTGACGTAACAGAGTTGAGTTCGTCTATAGACTAAAGAAGGTGGCGAGCGTTTATAAGCTCTTTAACCTAAGTTTCTCTTTCACGGCCAAACACCTTTTTCTTTTTTTCACGCCGGCAGCAGCAGCAAAGTAAGGGCTAAGCAGACGAAAGCCATCACTATAACTGCTACGAATGTGTCTCTCTGGATGAAAGGTACAGTAGCCTTCGCAAATACAACCAGGAACTGCGTTAAGGAAAAGGCGGGCGCAACGTCCAGCAATAGACAATTCGTTCTTTGAATGACAAAGAGTTGGGGGTATGCTTTCTAGTGGAAGACTACGGTATTTATGGCTGACGAACTGTGATACAAAGAAGGTGCCGTCCGTGGTGGTGATGCAGTCTTTCGTCTAATCTTTGAGGCGCTACGAGAGAAAGGATGCCCAGAGGATTTGGTGAGAGGCGACCTTCTGAACGGGAGTCGTTGTCCAGCGAGAGGCCGCACCTTTGTACCACGGCGGCAGGGATTCTAAAACATGGTGACGTCTTTCTGGGCACAGTCGCCGTTCAATGCTGCGATAACCTTGCCACTTATTTTGGTTTAAAGCGTGGGAACGTCAACGCTTCCAAACTTATTGTTTATCCTTTCTGTTGTTGACAGAACGATAATTTATTTGTTTTAGAGAAAAGGATGTGACCAGCTACAATAGCTAAGGACGCTAAGGCAAAAGCCTTTGAGCGGTGACAGACTGTAGCCATCTGAACGGATGTCTCTTTTCAAAGAGACGACTGGTCCTTGGGATCCAGCCCACTCGTCGAAAGGCAACTCGTCGAAGGCGAACTCGTCGAAGGCCAACTCGTCGAATAGGCCAACTTGTCATAGGCCAATTCGCAGAAAGGGCAACTCGTTGAAAAGGGCAACCTGTCGAAGGACAATTCGTCGAATTGCGGTAAGAGAGTTCAGGATGAGGGTCTCTTTCATCCTACCTTTGGTTCTTTCTTTTGAAGTTTGGAGGACTAGAAAATTGTATATTTTCTTTTTACTGAACGTCCTCCGGCGTTGTACAAAGCTCTTTGCCGTTCAAAGAAGTAGGTCACCGTGCTTCTTGCCCTTTTTACCCTCCCCCCAAAAGAGAAAGTGTATAGGCCCCTTGCACTGACGTCACATCGCATACTTTTGAACACCATGTAAAAGGAGGAGAGGGAAGCTGCTTTTGTAAGAATTTTGAGTGACAGGTTAATCTTCTATAATCTTCTGGGAGGAGAATAGCGACGCCTGTGCAAATCCGAGAGGCACAAAGGAGGACCCTGATAAGAGGGGAGCTACTTCTTTCCCTTTTCTCTGGAGGGCATTGGAAATGACGTCATGTGCAAGCCACGTATCAACGTTACTAGATTAACTCAGTTACGGAACTGTTCATAGACGCTGCATGCACGAACAGTACCCCCCCTCACTCACCACGACTCGCCCAGATTCGCTCGACGCGCCGCCGGACGGCTGCTTTGGTAACTGAATCGGGATACGTTCGTTTCAACGTCACTAGAAACGTAAAAACCAACGAAAAAAACTCATTTTGTAGTAACTTTTATTGGAGATTAGTACAAAATGGGGGCGGGTGATGTTTTCTAAAATTTTTAGTTTTCAAGGTTTTGCCGCGAAATTAATATTGTTTTTATACAACCATGCCTCAGCGGGGATTTCAGGTAGCGCGTCCCGACCTAGGCGCATTTTAACTGTGGGGGAATATCGCGGCGCGTCCGCAAGGGAGACGGGGGTGGAACCCCTGTAACCCGATTGAAGCCAAAAATAGATGTCACGTGCAGTTCCTCGAGTGACCGCTGCGGGAGAAATGGCGGTGTTGTGATCGCCATTTGGCGCTTCAGCTGTGCTCTTTAGAATGCACAGTTATGAAACGAAAATATAGATGGCGCTTCGAACGACTCTAGGCGGATTGAGGTGAGTGAGGGGGGGTACCCCCCTCCGCGGGAGTTCCACAACTGAGGTAATCTAGTAACGTTGCAACGTATACACGAACTCAACTCAGTGGCGCGTCGGTCGCACTTCCGGTCTGGTGCTGTGGGCAGAAGTCCCCATGCCAGGCGTGTATTCCTGCGTTGTTTTTGAAAGGAACCAGACAAAAACCTGCCTTCTCGTCAAAACGCCGCGACTGGGGCCGTACCAAAAGTGTCGAGAAAAGTTTGAAGGTCAGTTTTCACGCGCTCGGTTCGTCCGAGAATCTGGATATGTGCCGTGAAAAGGAAAAAGCAGACGCCGTCGGCAAACGATTGCTTTGGCGGGAAGCACTTTGGGTTGAATTCACGGATACTTGTGGTCATCAGATTTATTTGTTTTGTTCCAACATGAACGCCAGAAAACCGTCAAGTTGTGCGGACCACCTGTGGACTACGTTCAGTGCGTCTTTAAGTTCAAACGGCCGCCTGATCGTTCGAGCTGTCGTCTGCTCTTTCAAACGTTTCTGCTTGTCGTCTGCTCTCTTAGACGACGCCGGCCCGTAGACCAAAGGTTGGCCCGGTACTTGCGATAAGAAGTAAGTGCATGCCTCAAAAGACTTATATTTGAAGGTTGGTAAGCAGGCTCGATCTAAATAGTAGATACAAGGAGATGTTGATCATAACCAGTGACCATCACCGACTTGTTATGCCTAATTCAGTTGGTCCGATTCTGCTTGCATTTTTCAGTATCGACGTCGACCATCTCAGCTACGGTTCACGCTTTTGCAGCCCGAGCGGTGTCGCGACTGAAGATTGCGATCGAAATCTCATCATGAGAATCAGGCTTTAGCGTACGTACTGCGGCGTCCACGCGGAATGAATCGCCACATGTCACATTATTCACGCGAAGGTTTGCGGTGTAACGAGCCTCGGTAATTTTGCTGACGCCGCTCAAGATAGTCAGACGTCGCCAGGAAGACGTAGAATCAACACTTCGAACGCGAAAAAGGGCAGGGGGACTCACACTGACGCCGACAACATCGCATTTCCATGGTTTGTTTATGGGCGACGGCGAGCTTCTTACCCACACCCCCATCGCGCATGCGCGGCGCCGGTGGCGTCCGATAGGGGTTCTCCGGTTTGTTTGTAAACATGAGTTGGTGCGGTGTTCGGTTCATTTCTGGACGGTCCGCCTGAATTGATAAGGATCACGGTGCTTCTTGCTCAGTGGTATTTAAGCTGGTTCAAGCTTGAACTAGTTCTTATTTCATCTGCCGGCCATTTTTTTATATTTTATTTTTACTGAACCTCCTTGGGCGTTGTACAAAGCTCTTTGCCCAAGTAACAGCCGTGCAAAGCAGTAGGTCAGTACAAAGGGCAACCTGTCGAAGGACAATTAGTCGAACTACGGGAAGAGAGTTCGGGGTGAAGGTCTCTTTCATTCTTCCTTTCGGTCTTTCTTTTGAAGTTTGAAGGACTAGAAATTTGTATGTTTTCTTTTTACTCAACGTCCTCCGGCGTTGTACAAAGCTCTTTGCCGTTCAAGAAGTAGGTCACCGAGCTTCTTGCCCCTCCCCCTAAAACGAAAGTGTCTATAGACGTTTTCGGGGTTCGGTTCGTTTCTAGACGGTCTACCTGAACTGATAAGGATTACCGTACTTCTTGCCCAGCGGTATTTAAGCTGGTTCAAGCTTGAACTAGTTCTTATTTCATCTGCCGGCAATGGAGTTTGTCAAAACCGAGAGAGGAGCGAATATGCTTCTTTATGGGGGCCATTCCTACACCTGTAACAATAAGGACAGACTCCTCCATGTACTGGGTTTGTAGAAAGCGGGATATCTGTAAAGCCAAGCTATCTACAGATGTTGCGATGACTTCGGTACTACTTCAACCTGGAGAGCACACTCTGTTAAGAATGGAACCTTCGGCGACCTTCTTCCGAGTTTCAACGCTGCGGAAACGAGTCACGACGTGTTCAGGACCGTCACCCGCCTGTCTGGGCCTGCCCGAAACGAGTCTCAACGCGTCCGTGACGTCAACGGGACGTGTGTGTGTGCGTGTGGGTTCGTGCGCTCCGGAAAGGGAGAGAGGCAGGGCCTAACTGCGGAGAACCATGGCTACGACGTAGTTCTGGCTACGACGCGGCGGTCTTTGCTGCAACGCACTTGGCGGCGGTTTGCTACGTTCGCACCTGCTGCCCTGGCGGGAGTGAGGGAGAAAACGGACCCTATATAAGGCGGAGCGTGAGGCTGCTCCGTTGTTCTCTCGGATTTGACGACTGTATCGCAACCATGTAATTAAACCGTTCGTTACGTTACCAATTCTCCCACCTCCACTGGACCCCTGGGTTCTTCACTTCGGGGAATGGTCGTCGTCACGAGCCAGGAAGCCTCCGGACGTGCGGCTTAAACCCCGTCCTCGAACAACTGGTTGGGATCGGACCATGCGACATCGTGCTACATCTGTGGGTGAGCGTTTGGACTTTGCTTTGAGATTCGCCAGGCTTCAGATTATGGGTAATTAATTTTGAACTGCTGGGAATCCTTAGGTTTTGACTCGTGCGCTAGGTTTTGGAACAACCTCGTGACAAGTTTTAGAACAAAGCCAAAGCTAAAAAGCAGCGATCATGGATCTAATGAGGTTACTGAGAACAGATTTACTCTGTTTATGTGAAGAATTGGGTGTGGAGGTGGAGCAAAAGATGAAGAAATCTGAGATCAGTAAAGCGATTTCAGAGAGCGCGGAAGCAGAGGAAATTAAAATTGCGTGGGAACTGCTTCAGAACGCTAAGAGCGAAGCTGCAGCGAGATAGGAACGAGAACGAGAGCAGGAGCAGGCTGCAGCGAGAGAGGAACAAGCGCAGGATGCAGCGAGAGAGGAACGAGCGCAGGCTGCAGCGAGAGAGGAACAAGCGCAGGCTGCAGCGAGAGAGGAACGAGCGCAAGCTGGAGCGAGAGAGGAACGAGAGCAGGAGCAGGCTGCGGCGAGAGAGGAACGAGCGCAGGCTGCAGCGAGAGAGGAGCAGGAGCAGGCTGCAGCGAGAGAGGAGCAGGAGCAGGCTGCGGCGAGAGAGGAACGAGCGCAGGCTGCAGCGAGAGAGGAACGACCGCAGGCTGCAGCGAGAGAGGAACGAGCGCAGGCTGCGACAGAAGAGCGAGCGCTGAAAAGGCTAGAGCTCGAAATTGAACAACAGCGATTAAACTCGCAGAACAGTAGAGTTGGGGCTCCGGTACGAGCAAGTGAGACCGAGTCGTATCAAATGAAGAAGTTCATGCAGCCGTTTAAAGTTGGGGAAGACGTGGGCCTATTCTTAGTTAACTTTGAGAGGACATGTGAGAAGTTGAGCTTCGCCCCAGAAACGTGGCCGCAACGGCTTTTGACTTTGTTGCCCTGTGAGGCTGCAGAGGTTGTCGCGCGCCTTAGTGCTGGAGACGCGGACGACTACGACAAGGTGAAGTCCAGCCTTTTGAAGCGGTACCGCCTTTCTGCCGAGGCGTTCCGTCAAAGGTTTAGAAACGCATCCAAAAAGAGCAGCGAGGGCTACTCGGAATTCGCGTACGGGCTTAAAACCAACTTGATAGAATGGTTGAAGAGCGAGGAAGTGTACGAAAGCCGATACAAGGTAGTCGAGTGTGTGTGCCTCGAATAGTTCTTTCGTAGCATTCCGCAGTCAGTCAAGCTCTGGGTGCAGGATAGGGTGGGAGTCGACTCTGTCGAAAGGGCCGCTGAGCTAGCCGAAGAGTACGCAATGCGTAGAAAGCTGAGTGGAGAGGAAAGCGAACCCGGCCGGAGCGATCAGCGCAAGACCTTCCGACAGGGAAACGGCTCGCGAGAAAACGGGCCCGAGAAGCCCGAAACAGGACAAAAGGTCCCAGAAAAGAGCGCAGAACACTCGAACGGAGACGAGGCGCGGAAAAGCCCAACAGGGCAGTTCGAGGCAAGGAAGCCGTTCTTGTGCTACAACTGTCAGGAGCCGGGACACACAGCGGCCAGATGTAAGAAACCGCGGGTTGTGTTCTCGTACGTGAACGGTAGTGACAAGGACCTGAAGCTTCTTCGTCCCTATCTTCACGAGCTCCAGGTAAACGGAAAGCCGTGCAGGGTGCTTCGGGACAGTGCAGCGACGATGGACGTTGTTCATCCGTCGTATGTAACGACCTCCGATTTTACTGGAAAGGTAGTTTGGATCGAGCAGCTGCTCGAAAAGCACAGTGTCTGTCTGCCTATGGCGACAGTAAGGATAACTGGCCCGTTCGGAGAGCTAGTGACAGAGGCGGCTGTCTCGCAAACAGTCCCGTTGGAGTATCCTTATTTGTTTTCTAACCGGTCAGATTTCCTGCTGCGCGAAAGGGGTCAACAACTGGGAGAAGGGCTAGTTCAGTCGTGTACGAGGTCGAAATCGCGTCAGGTCGCCCCTTTGTTGACGAGTGATCCAGAGCCAGAGGCAGCTGACGGGGAGCAAGCACTCCCAGAGTTGGAGGCAGAAAACCGGGATGAGAGGGACCAGGTTGTAGAACAGCCTGACCTCGTAGCACTAGAAAGCGTACGCCGTCCCAACGCGCCGGCGAAAAAGGCGGAGGAAGACGGGATCAGTGAAAGATCTCTCGTAGCTCCGGCGTCACGTAACTTTGGTCCTCTGCTACGAGTAGACAGAGTGTTTTTGACAGTCGAGCAGAAGAGTGACCCTAGTGTGTCAGGGTTTCGCGGTACAGCTCAGGAGATTGCTAGGACCAATGTGACGGGGCATGAAAAAGGCGGATTGTTCGATCGGCGCTATAAGGACCGCATTTGCACGTCTAGAAATCACGTGAAAATCGATTACTATGACTTCCGCGTAAGAAAAAGGAAAGGCAAATTTAACGGCAATGCCGATGGGTTGAGCAGATGTTTCTGATATCACGAAAAACAGTAGGGATGATCTCAGAGGACTTCGTCATCCACGGGAATGAGGATCTAAGTGGGGGCACTTCGTTAAAACCCAAAAAGGACCTCACAAATTGCGAAGAGTTTTTGTCTTTTGTATTTTGTTCATTGTGACCTCTTTGGAAAAATGAGTTTTGTTTTGGCGACAGCGGGTCAATTTGCAATGTTTTGGCAAATTATGGTAATCCGTAATCCAGTCTGGAGGGTCTCTGGCGAATTCCGAGCGTTTGACTGCGGTGTGGCGTGGTGTTGTGGGGGACGTTTCCGCTAATGCCTCCGTTGTAAGAGGTTTGGGAGTTTGTTTTAGTGCTTGCAGCGTCTTCTCAAGGCCTACTCCAAGCCCACCTCTTCAGGCCAGCGATTGTACCACCGGCCTTTCGAGGTTTCCCTGGCCCCGGAGGGGCTGTTAAGAATGGAACCTTCGGCGACCTTCTTCCGAGTTTCAACGCTGCGGAAACGAGTCACGACGTGTTCAGGACCGTCACCCGCCTGTCTGGGCCTGCCCGAAACGAGTCTCAACGCGTCCGTGACGTCAACGGGACGTGTGTGTGTGCGTGTGGGTTCGTGCGCTCCGGAAAGGGAGAGAGGCAGGGCCTAACTGCGGAGAACCATGGCTACGACTAGGGATGCCGCGAACTTTTTTCGAATCGAAGTTTCGATGATCGAATCAAGCGATTCGGAAGGTTCGAAAGATTTCGCATTTTCGAATTTTCTATATCGTAAAATTCGACGGAAGTCGAATTTTCGAACTTGTTAAGCTAAGAAGTTCGACGCTTTTCGAACCGTCGAACTTATTACGCTAAAAAATTCGATCCTTTTCGAACTTTCGAACTTATCACACTGCAAAATTCGATGCTTGTCGAACTTCCGAACTTGACTGACCAAAAAATTCGATGATTTTCGAACTTTCGATTTTCTTGCACTAAAAAGTTCGAAGCTGTTCGAACTTTCGAATTTCCTATGCTACGGAAATCGATTATTTTCGACCTTTCGAACTTATTTATCAATAGAATTCGAAAATTTTCGAACTTTCGAATCCTGAAATGTCAGAAGTTCGACGAACTTCGAACTTTTAGGGTAAAAGTTCGACGTTCGTCGAACTTCGAAAGACCGGCGGACGGTTTCATTTGAATTCAAGTAGTGAGGTACTTTCGTAATTTTTTTTTTCTCGAACTTTTACATGCGGTGTTCCGTTCTTTACGAAAGACAATGCCGTTTATTTCAATGTTCTGGCATGCTTAGTTTTAAAGAAATAAATTCCCGAAGGAGTGAGGAAGGACGACGGGTTTTTGACGATTATCGTTTGTGCCAGATTTGAAGCGCGATGTAGCCGAAGCTATTTATGGTAGAAATGTTAAACTTTTTAAGAATGATCTATTTTATGTATAGCCTAGATAAGTGTCGTCTTAAGATATGACTGTTGTTATTCAAGGTGAGTTTCGAAGAAATGTCCAAACATGTATCTACATGCAATTATGCCCTAAACTTGGTATTTATTTTCGTCTAAGTTGTTTGAGGTATCGCATTTAAATTAACACCACAGACAGTACATATCATTGCCATCTGCAGAATACAAAATACTGTATTTATTGTTTTTTCACGTTAAGGAATAAATTAACTCATGGGAGAAGATTTCTAATATTGTTCAAGTTCAGCACGTCATTAAAAGAAAACTTTTTTTTTTTCGCTTCACGTTCCTGGGACGTGTTTCTTTTAGCCTGCACACATTTTGGTAGGAGAAAGTTGTTTCGAAGTTCTGAACCTCTGAATATGCAAGAATACAACACATCCGGCGAGTTCTTGATAGTTTTTTCTTTCTCCAGCTTTTTATCCCCGCATTTATTAATTCTTTTTTTTTTTTACCATTGGCACAGTTATTTAGGTTGTAAAGACATAGCTTTGAACTTCCGAACCACTAAGCATGTGACGAGTAGTGCCTTCTGACAACGAGTTTATAACAATGACCATCTACGCGATCGTTTATGCAGTGAAGAAAAGCGACAGTAGCTATACATAGGCATAAATAATTTCAGATTAAAATAAGCTCGACCACGCCCTCTTTCCCCGTATTGTTTTCTTTAACAGTCCGAAATATCTAGAAGGGGGAAGGTAGGCTGAGCCCCCCCCCCCCCCCTCTCCCCTCTTCCCTCCCCCGTTTTTCCTCTTCCGACGCCACTTGTATGGTAGAACGCTCCTCGACCTCGAGTTGTGTCGGCTTCTGTGCTTTTTGCGGGGCGATTCCTTCGTCCCAGAAAATAAACCTCCAGGACAATTACAAACTTAACTTACTATAGACCTTTTCCGCTTACTCTCGCCCCCGACCGCCAAGTAGGCATATCCGGTATGGGCGACGAAAAAATATTAAAACATTTCAACCTGCAAGTAGTAAAAAAATAGAGGGGAGAGAAAACGAGAATGGGTGGCGGTTACGCTTTTCTCCTAAATGCATTCTATTGGCGTGGCGACGGCAAAACAATGTTTTCGCCCATACTGGAAGTGACGACAATTCAAGATGGCGGCGCCCTTGAAGAAAGGGTCTATATGCCAGCGTCACTCGGGCGGCGTTCGATCGGATTACTATACTTCGTTTCACCTTATGTGCGAGCGAAGGCAAAGCTGGAAGCGCGAGCACGAAAGCTCCGTGCCTTCAGGCTTTGTCCGAGCGCGCGAGCTGGGCAAAAACGCAAAAAGCGCTGGTCTCGCGCTTCTAGCTTTGGCTTCGCTCGCAGATAAAGTGAAACGAAGTATACCAGCGTGCAAGGGGTGGGGAGGTAGTTTGCCAGGTCGCTTCACGGTTGTTGTTGTTGTTGTTGTTGTTTTCAGTTTTCAGCAGTCATGCATGGGGCTCACTTTCACGCATGAGCTTACAGTCAAGAAGTCCATCAAGTTTCTTGATTTGGTTTTGGAGTTCAGAGCTGATCATGTTTGCTGGAGATATCAAGCCCGTTCAGGCAAAGGGTTTCTCCCCTTCTCGTCACAGCATTCAAAAACTGTTAAGCAGGCAGTAGCTGTCACAGCCCTGTCTTCTAGCCTGAAGAAATCATGTGAGCATCAGATCTCCCGAAGCTTCGAGTTGCAAATATCCAGACTCGAGGACGCGGGCTACCCACGACATGTAATTGCCTCCGTGTGCGAAAGAATTTGCCGCACCATCAAGACAACATGCGGACGCAATGACCCTTCCACACAGCAAACGAAGACAAGAAGGCCGTTTGTGGTTGTCCCATATATTCATGGGATTACAGATAGGTTAAAAAAGATGGCAAATCGGCACGAGGTACAAGTGCTGTGTTCGGCGCCTAGTAAGGCCTGTTCGTTGTGCCGCAAGGTCAATCAGGGGCAAACCAGCAACAGCAAGGGGTGTGGCACCAATCACAGGACCGCTTATGCCCAGTGCGACAAGGAGGTTATATACCACATACCCCTGACATGCGGCCGCTGTTACATCGGACAGACCGGGCGGTGTATAAATGATAGGACTCGGGAACATGCCAATAGTTTGAAGAATTTGACGGCAGCAGGTCACTTAGCCCTACATTGCCGTGACTGCAAGTGCAAGGCAAAATTAGACAAAGTTACCATCATGGCGCACCATCGAAACCGTTTTGCACGGGAGGTTTTAGAAGCTTCAAACATAGAAGGAAAAGGGGACATGTGTGTTAGTTCACCATCTGTGACCTTAACGAGAGAAGAGAGGACGTTCTTGCGAGGTGGAAGTATCGCCCACAAGTAGACAGACGAGTAGGATGCCCTAGTTTTAAAAATGAGAGAAAAAAAAAAACGGAAGAAGTGCAGCAAGCTAGGTTTGATTGATTCTAGCCTGTCGATGAAGATGAAGTGTTTCATTAAATGCAGTTGGTAGTCCAGCGGTTGAATGCGTCTCTCTCGTCCTCCTTACATTTGTATGCTTGGTTTGTTCAGCTGGTGTCTCCTAAATATGTTGAACCAACGTGCTCAACTCTTTCCCGTGGCAACTTCGCAGAGTCTAGATATCACACCCTAACTTTTCTAAACTTGATTTCGTGAAAACCAGCGAGTCGTGAAAACGTTATTTGAAACTGAAACTGTGGAGGAACTTGAAAACTGGACTTCGAACTTTGAAAACTTGGACTTAAAAAAAATTCAAAATCTTTGAAGTTTTTTTTTTTTTTTTCGAATTCAGCGTTAAAAGAGAATCGAAACTTTCGAACTTTTCGAACTTTATGCAGAAAGAAATTCGAAATCTTCGAACTGTTCGAACTTCATGTCTATAAAAATTTGAAGCGTTCGAAGTTTTCGAATTTTATTTCCAAAGAATTTCGAAATCTTCGAACTTTTCGAACTTCAGATCTTAAGAAATTCAGATTTTTTGAATATCTCGGATTTCAAGTTAGGAAAGTTCGAAATCTTCGAATTCATCGAACCTCATGTAAACAAATATTCGAAATATTCGAACCCGAAATTTTAGAAACCGTGAAAGCTTCGAACTTTTCGAATTCGAAACTCTACTGTGATCGAAAGTTGCGAATTTTTCGAATTCGAACCTCGGTCGGTACGAAAATATCGAAACTTTTCGAAATCGAACCTCAGTTCGCTTCGCAAATATCGATACCTTTCGAAATCGAACCTAGGGTGGTTCGCGACATCCCTAGCTACGACGTACTTCTGGCTACGACGCGGCGGTCTTTGCTGCAACGCACTTGGCGGCGGTTTGGTACGTTCGCACCTGCTGCCCTGGCGGGGAGTGAGGGAGAAAACGGACCCTATATAAGGCGGAGCGTGAGGCTGCTCCGTTGTTCTCTCGGATTTGACGACTGTATCGCAACCATGTAATTAAACCGTTCGTTACGTTACCAATTCTCCCACCTCCACTGGACTCCTGGGTTCTTCACTTCGGGGAATGGTCGTCGTCACGAGCCAGGAAGCCTCCGGACGTGCGGCTTAAACCCCGCCTCGAACAACTCACTCCGGCGACCCTGTGGAGAACAGCCTGCTTGCAGTGAGAGGCGACATGAAAGCGAAAGCAGGTAAGCGCCGAGCTTTACCGTTTTTCTCGTAAATCGTATGAGCTGCTTTTTTCGAACTGCGAAAAGAAGTCACCAATCATATTGATATTTTTATTAACAGTGGAGGGACGCGAAAGCAACCACCAGATACTTCTTGGAGCTGCCGCGGCCTCATCAGACGCTGTGGCTTCACAGATGCCAAGTGTGAGCACGATGCGGCGAACGCTACGCAAGCAGCGACGGCGCGCCATCCACCCTTATACTATCCCGACAATAAAGCGGAACCTGGAAATCCCAGTTGAGTTCAAGGTATGCGTTATTGCTTGTCGAAAAATCAGTGCACATGGTGGTCGCAACAGGTAATGTTGAATTGCGTTCTGTTAGCTGACAAGTGGCGCTCTTTTTCGTAAGTAACCCTGCGTGGGGAGGACTTCCTTCTCCATGACACTGGCTTCGGCGATTCGGAACGGATACTCGTATTTTCTACCGCTGAAAACTTGAGGAAGCTTGGTGAGTCGGAGCTCTGGTTTGCCGACGGGACGTTTAGGCTGTCCCCCTCGCTATTCTACCAAATGTACACACCATACACGGATCGCTGCATGGAACCGTTGTGCCACTCGTTTTTGCTCTTCTGTCGATCAAGACACAGTCAACGTACGCAAGGTGAGACATATTTCCGTACTGTTAATTTTTACGTGAGACATGCTGTTGTTATGAACATTGCAGGTTATACTTGTTTTTTTTTCGGTTCTATTAGACTGTTCATCGTTTCGCGAGCCCACATCAACCACCTCAACGTCAAGGTGATATACACGGACTTCGAGCTCGCGGCGATGAACTCGTTCCAGAACAAATTTCCTGGCGTGCGCCTTCAGACGTGTTTCTTTCACCTCGCACAATCCGTGTACAGGAAGGTGCAGGAAAACCACGATCTCAGACAGCGCCATGACACCGACAAAGAATTTTCCGTCTTGGTAAGTTTGCGAAAATTTGTAGCTTCTAAGTACATTCTGACGCAACGATCGTGTCTACGTATTTCTAGATGAGGATGCTTCCAGCGTTGGCGTTCATTCCCTTGGGCGACTTGGACGCCGCGTTTGATTCCCTGATGGAGATTTTCCCCGACGAAGCTATGCCTCTTGCCCAATACTTTGAGGACACGTACTTGGGCCGTCGTCGTGGTCTGCGTAGAATATCGCCGATGTTCGCGCCGTCGCTGTGGAACGTGAATGGCGCGGTCCACCAGCACCTGCCACGCACGAACAACAGTGCTGAAGCCTGGCACAGGGGATTTCAGGTAAGGACAGTTAATTGCGCGTTTTGACGTGCACTGAGAGCGATTGGTAATTGTACTCTCGATTTGTCATGTCTGAAGTCCACAGTTGCCTCTGAAGTCCACAGTTGCCTGCGCTTCACCCACGATCTGGGCTTTCCTGGCCGCACTCAAAAAGGAGCAAGCCCTCGCTGAAATGAAGTTGGCCCAAGCAAGCGCGGGACACGCCGCTCGGATGCCCAAACGGAAGACTGCAACATCAGGATTGAAAACATATTGTCGCAGTACGTTCCCAGCAACGTTTTGGATACTCTCCGAGCAGTCGCTTTTAACATCGGACTGTAAAAGAGAGAGATGTGTAATGTGTGCGTTCATGTGTATTATTAAAGTTTTCGTTTTAACTATTCTTACTTGTGACTTATTTTCTTTATATAGAAAAAATATTCATACGCGAGCACATATAACGTATGTTAGAAATGATGAAATTCTGATGTATCATTGCTCAAACGGAGATCCAAAATGGTGCGTTTAAAAGAATATTGACTAACCAGCCTCTTCGGCGAGTGGCGACGAAAAGGCCTCTTCGACAAACAGGCCTTCGACAAGTTGCCCTATTACGAATTGGCCTGTTCGACGAATTGCCCTTCGACGAGTTGCCCTTCAACGAGTTGCCTTTCGACGAGTTGGCCTAGACCCCTGCTCCTTCATGGCATGGCGACGGCGATTTTAGCAGCTTCTCTACAAAGACTGCACCAAGGACGCTAAGTGATTCCGCGGAGCGATGATCTCGCGCCTTTTGGGTCCGGTCGTGGGAACCCTTCCGAAAAAGTTTGAAATGTCGCCGTTTATACATAGCTTTGTTATACAGAATAAAAATGATTTTGTTTTCAAAATAATCATGCGGCCATTTTTAATCAAACGTAACGAGTAACGGGTAACGTAATTTGATAGGAGATACCGTAAAATAATAACGACATTACTTTACTCGTTAGTCACTTGGAATTGTAACGAATAAGTTAGTGCGTTAGTCAAAAAAGTAACGCGTTACCAGTAACGTCGTTACTAGTAACGCGTTAGTTCCAACACTGCGCACGTCGCTGGGGTACTCGCGGAAGTCAACAAAACCTGTCCCCCTCCCCTGCTACACTAGCTGGCAGCCCCGTGGCGAACTGTCTTTTGTGTCTATCGCTCGCCGCGCCCTGCGGCGATGCTAATCCTTGAAAGTCGACGATTGCGGAGGGAGCTGCTGGGGTCCCTGAAGAGAGAACCCAACGGGAAACCAGGTAGTCACCCAGAAACGTAACTCGAAAGACGGCGTTAGATTTGAGGGGCACTTTGACAGGCCTTCGACTCGTTAAATTTATTTCAATAAAAAACAAGCGCGCGCAAGAAAGCCTGGTTTTTCGTTCGTTCTTTATGTGACACAAAATAATTCACGCAGTTAATTGTCCAAAGTCCGTAAATCGTTGAAACGCCCCTTTAACGCACACTGTTAGATCACTGCTAGTCCCACAAGTAGTTAGGAGAAAATAGGAGACAACACTTTTCAGCAGTGTTTTATGAATTTCGGTTGGCCAGAGAAACAAATGGAGATACGAGATGACAGCGGCATACATTATAACAAATTAGGCTTTATGCAACGATGGCAACTGAGGTGCTATAGCACAAACAAGTAAGCGCTGTTTTCCACTGTTTGTGTCTTACAGTTGAAAGGCTGTCACTAAAACGACTATGGTACGGTGTAGCATGCTCATTCAGGTCACCTATTCAAGCGGTAAATTTGCTATGCTTGCCAATAGACTTATTTGACAAGGGCGCCGTCATCTTGAAAAATCGCCACTTTCAATATGGGCGAAAACATTGTTTTGCCGTCGCCACGCCAATAGAATGCATTTAGGACCATCACCCATTCTCGTTTTGTCTCCTCTTTAGTTTTTTTTTTACTATTTGCGTGTCGAAATGTTTTATTAGTTTTTCGTCGCCCATGTCGGATATGCCTACCAGGTGGCTGGGGACGAGAGTAAGCGAAAAAGGTTCATACCCTGTTCGAGTAAAATGTGAAATAGCACAGATGTCCTGTCTGTATTAAGAGTACAGCTGGAGAGGTGGTAGAACACACCTTTTAGCCAAAAGTATGGGATGTCGAACGCTATACAGGATACTACTAAAATAACAGATGGTTTGTGTTATCTCAAATGTGAAGACATGTTGATATTTTTTATGGAAATGGGCTTGTGGTCAGTCAGTCAGTTTAGCAAGGCAAGCTGAAACTGCTGTGTGGCGGTGTAACTAGCAAAGGGCCCTAGCGGAAGCTTTCGCTGTATGTGCTCCGAGCTGCAGTGCGGTAGGAGGAGAGCCTTGGTAGGCAGGAAATATTGCATGTTTTATCTTTACTGAAAGAAATACTCGTTGAAGTTTCCACTTAATTATTGTCATAGTTAAAGATGCGGTGTTTGTTGGCTGTACCTAATGTTAGGGCAGGTAAATATATAATTTGTGTTTGTTGGGATGTTTGTGAACGTCAAAGTCCCCAGGCTAGCAGGGGTACTGCACTGGCTGTATTTCTCACCTACAGCTGAGACACCAGATAAACACTGAAGCTGACTAACTTCTGGCTGTCTAAACACAAACACACAACACGATTTTTTTTAGGGCTACAAAGTGATGTGACTGAAAAACGGCGTACAGGTTGCATAACATGACACCTGAAAAATTTAATGCAGCTAAAGTTTTGTGAAGGGGATCAAGGGATGAAGAGGAAGGGCAAAGCAACCGGGAGCGAGGAGCTAGTGGCGAAGGTTGAACGATAGAGTCTGACGTGTCCCGTGCAAGTCGACCCCAACGATCATCCAGATGACTGTTCAGCGACGACCGAATAAACTCTGTAGTGACCCGAGGCACTTGCAGGAATTTTCAGCGGTGACCCGGGAGACACGAAGGCGAGAGGCTGGAATGATAATTCACCGGAAACAAGTAGGTGCAACTCTTGGCAATGACTCGAAGGAACCCGCCCAACTATCTTTACTTCTGGCAGGCGCCCGAGGCATGGCCGTTTTAAGAAAGGTCGGTGCTCGCAAGAGGTTGAATCCAGGCGCAACCGTTGGAGCACCTGATTTTGACGACCAAGCAGGTGACCAGCTGATTCGCCGGAGCTTCGAGGCGGTGACAAGACCAGTGACGAGAACTGGGAAATCATGTCCACACAAACTGAGTGGGACATTCAATTTGCATATTTGTATATATTTTTTTTTACCGATTTCTATATAGCACTTTCTGCAATTCTACAATGGTCCAGCCGACTCCTTTTTCACTTGATACGGTGACGAAAGGGTCACCATTCGGGGTGAGTGAATGCTTCATGCCTGTGAGGGCCTAGGTAGGCTGAAATATTCAGACGAGGTTGCAATTTTTCAAAAGGTATACCTTTTGAAAATTTTTTCAAAAGGTATACTTGTTGCTGTTGTTTTTCAATTTTTCAAAAGGTATAATTGTTGCTGTTGTTGTTGTTTTTAATGCGCGTTGACTGCATATATGCAGTCAACGCGCATTAATAAACAACAACAGCAACAAGTTTTGAAGTTACAAATTATCTGGTACTTTGCAAGAACTGTAACAGCTTTTATAAGTGACCCTAAAGTGTGAGTATCTTATATTTCGCATATAACCGTGTTTAGGTCCCTCGTAAGCGATCCTGTGGGACTCCGCGGTACTCCTGACAGTAAAATTAGGCGTTGTAGCAGTGGCCGTCTCCCGCGGTGCGGAACCCTTCCGACAAGCCTTGGAGTTGAGTAAAGTTGGCTGCTATCAGGCAGTTTCTCGGATGTGTGCTACTCGCGGCCGAGTGCCAGTCTAAACAACTGTTTCTGTGCTTTTCGAACACGACATTTCACGTTATAAGTGCAAAAAACAGCCTACCTGCAACAATAATTAAAAAAAAAACAACAAAAAAAACAAGCGAGCTGGTGGTGATTCATGGTAATAAAAACCCGAGACTCAGGAACACAGAAGGCGTTGTGTTCCTGAGTCTCGGGTTGTGTTGTGTTTGTTCGTCCTCTTCTGTGTTCCTGAGTCTCGGGTTTTTATTACCATGAACAACAGTCTATCGTCTTTTTTCCTGCGAGGGTTAACGGCTTCACTAGCCATAGTCTTTGCACTAGCTTGGCAGACAAACAGTATCGCCTCCATCGAACTGACAACTGGCATTCTTGAGTACGGCCTGTTTCATTGCGCAGAGATGCTCGAGACTATAATAACAATAAAATTAATGAACCACAAACCTTTGGAAGTGCGCGAGATCCGAACAAAATTCGCGCGCATAGCGACGTAAACACGTCCGCGTCGACTGGGAAATCCGTGCGATCGCATCATTGGGCGTTATTTAATGCCAGCGCGAAAAAAAAATGTTCTTAATTAAAAGTATTGCGAACTATTTTGACCGTCATCGCACCCCGCGCAAGTACCTATTACAGCCATTTTGTAATTTAAATAAAGCAAAACAAAACTAAAATGAGGTTGCAGCCACTAAAGGCGTCAGAGTTCCGTAAACCAAAGGCGTCGGCGCACTTTTTTTTTTTTGGCTTCGCCCACCTTCAGTACCTAGGATTTCAAAATACGCGGCCGGCGCCCGCGTCTATGGGCTGGTCCAAAATTATGTCCGCGTGTGAGTTACGAATGCGTTACTGCATGTTGTGTACCGCCCTGGTGGAGTGCAGTCGTAGAACAAAAAACAAAAACAAGCGAGCTGGTGGTGATTCATGGTAATAAAAACCCGAGACTCAGGAACACAGAAGGCGTTGTGTTCCTGAGTCTCGGGTTGTGTTGTGTTTGTTCGTCCTCTTCTGTGTTCCTGAGTCTCGGGTTTTTATTACCATGAACAACAGTCTATCGTCTTTTTTCCTGCGAGGGTTAACGGCTTCACTAGCCATAGTCTTTGCACTAGCTTGGCAGACAAACAGTATCGCCTCCATCGAACTGACAACTGGCATTCTTGAGTACGGCCTGTTTCATTGCGCAGAGATGCTCGAGACTATAATAACAATAAAATTAATGAACCACAAACCTTTGGAAGTGCGCGAGATCCGAACAAAATTCGCGCGCACAGCGACGTAAACACGTCCGCGTCGACTGGGAAATCCGTGCGATCGCATCATTGGGCGTTATTTAATGCCAGCGCGAAAAAAAAATGTTCTTAATTAAAAGTATTGCGAACTATTTTGACCGTCATCGCACCCCGCGCAAGTACCTATTACAGCCATTTTGTAATTTAAATAAAGCAAAACAAAACTAAAATGAGGTTGCAGCCACTAAAGGCGTCAGAGTTCCGTAAACCAAAGGCGTCGGCGCACTTTTTTTTTTTTGGCTTCGCCCACCTTCAGTACCTAGGATTTCAAAATACGCGGCCGGCGCCCGCGTCTATGGGCTGGTCCAAAATTATGTCCGCGTGTGAGTTACGAATGCGTTACTGCATGTTGTGTACCGCCCTGGTGGAGTGCAGTCGTAGTCCGCCTTCTTCTCGAAGAGCTTTACTTCTACTGTTCTGTCCCTTACAAAAAAAAAAAAAAAAGTGTCAGGACAAACAAAAAGCAGAGTTCGAAAACACGACGCAGTCTAACCACGGGAAGCTGTAGTGTACCTGTCTGACTTGAAGGTCCTAGAAATTCCGCCATACATTGTCACAGGAAAAGATTTGCACGGGCTGAACTGACAAATCATCGGCTGTTCGAGTTACATCTAGTGGTACTTTCTTTTTGTCTTCAGTTTAGGAGGTCGGGCTTTGTGTTCTTCGTTCCGAA
This sequence comes from Ixodes persulcatus, assembly GCA_013358835.2. Taxonomy (NCBI): domain Eukaryota; kingdom Metazoa; phylum Arthropoda; class Arachnida; order Ixodida; family Ixodidae; genus Ixodes; species Ixodes persulcatus. Next base: position 137,120 of record JABSTQ010009107.1, on the reverse strand, counting down.
AGTTGACAATCGATCCGCCGTCATCGCTATCACGAAGACGTTCCTCAGATTGATGTTTCTCGGTGCTTGCACACGCCATCCACTCTCCATCAAGCGAACGATTGGCTTTAACAGGTTTAGGATCGGAGGCGTTTTCTGAAACTTTCCGCTTCATAGCTGTTTGCTTTAAGAAGTCACTAATCGGACGATTCGATGCCATAACGCACCGGGAGGACTTATTCCGGTATTCTTTAATGTTCTTGGCACCAAGTGGTTGGCGCCGTGGTGGAGCTCGGATGGGGCCAGCACCCCGGTACTGTACTGCAGAAGGAATTTCAGGAGCAAGGGTGTTTTGATTGAAATTTACTGTTGTGGTCGATTGGTATCAGAGAGCACAAGTCATTTAACAAAATTGCTTCTTTCAAGCTTTCCACTTTCTTCTGCTCCCTAGGGCGTTGTGAGTGTTTAAGGAGAGAACCTGAACGAACTGACAGACATGACTCCGAACTGGCGACAAGATTATTTACTTCCAAGTTCCATCCCCCAATACTCCCCCAAACACACACACTTTCAATTTTTCTTCAACCTCCTGGTATAAAGTCCCTCGGAGGGACTCTGCTTTAGGGTCTAGGGCCACTAATGAAGTGATGGAAGGGTGGCAGTTCTCGAGCCGCGAGCCTCCGATCTATACTTTCTCGAGCGCACACCGAAACACACAGTCTCCGTCATCAAATCTGCTTCAAGGACTCATTGTACACCAGAGCCGTAAAGACTGGAAATAAGCAGGATGACCTCGACACATCGAAGCCGCCCTATTGCGGACGCACCAGTTGCGCCGAGCGTCTCAGGACTTTGGTGGATTTTTTTCGGTCAGATTGTGAGCAGTGCCCTTGAGTTCCTTTGTCGGGCAGGTCCAAAACGACGGCACAGTGCAAATACATTTCCAAATCTCTCCGAGTAAAGGCCCGTTCACACACTTGCAACCGAGTAGGACCGACGGAGACAAGACCGGTTTGTAAGCCTCTTGCGACGTCTTAGGACCGTATGCGCTGCTGTGGAGCTGGTCCTAAAGCGCAGTTCAAACTCTTGCAACCGAGTACGACAGACAAGACCGGTTTTTAAGCCTTTTGCGACGGCGTACGACCGGATGCGCTGCTGCGGAGCAGGTCTTACGCCGTCGCAAGAGGCTTAAAAACCGGTCTTGTCTCTCGCGGTCCTCCTCGGTTGCAAGTGTGTGAACGGCGCTTAAGTCCCAATTAACAGGCTTAAAGACCTGTCTTTTTTTGTTTGGTCCTACTCAGTTGCAAGTGTGTGAACGGGGTTTTAAAGGCTGGTTCAAACTGTTGCAACCCGGTACGACCGAGTTAAACAAAACAAGGTTTTAAGCCGCTTCCGACCGCCATTTGTGCGGCGCGGCGGGTTCTGTCGGGCTCGCTTGTCGTCGGTTGCAACAGTGTGATCCAGCCTTTATCCCTTGGGCGATGCTGCTTTCGCTAAGCGTTCTAGGGTTGACGCCTGGCGACCTTGAAGGGTAGACAAACGCTCTGTAGCCTCGGCAAGCCATCACGATATTCATACATCTTTCGTTCTTCACAGGGTACGGACAGAAAAGAAAGCGGACGGCACAAAGAAGTTGAAGACGTCCGATATGAAGCCTCTTTAGGCTGGCTATTCTTCAAGCGAAGGACTTTTGCATGGGAAGAGGAAAATGCGAGAGAAAATAAACCTCTAGGCCGTGAAAGACAAAAATAAGAATGAAAAAAAAAGTGATCGATCATAGGCCGCCGATCAGTGTTTCGTACAGCCTATAATCCGTTTTACACCCAACAGGCACCACAGCCAAAGCCAAAGCTTCGCGCCGCTATAGCTTGGGCTGTGGTGCCTGTTGGGTGTAAAACGGATTATAGGCTGCACGAGGTACTGATCGGCGGAAAATGGGAGAGTGACGAGTCATCTAGTGTGTACGGGTGCGTACACGGGGCTGCCGGCAAAGGCTGGTATAGTTTTGGGTGGTAGGACGAATTTTAAGGGAGGAGCCCGCCACTTCTCGCCTCCCTTTGGCGCCGTCCCTGCGCATTATCCGGACCAGAGAGCCCATGTCACCAAAAGCAAAGAAAGGGTACGCACAGCGATCGCCATCGGTGGAGCTTAGATTGTTGGTAAAAATTTAATAAAGACAAGGAGATACAAACCATCACTTGCACGGTTCTTCTCTAGTCTGTTCCTGCTTTATTGCGCAAAAAAACAAAAACAAAAAAAAACGTCGGTGGCATGCAGTGTAAAAAGGTAAACAATCAGTGCGGCTAAATGGACACGCTTATAAAAATAACCTTGCGTCTGTTTTCTTCGGATTTTTTGTCGTTTTCTTTCTTCTTTTTCATCTCAGGATCACAGATGTCAGCGCTTACGATTTGCCACGCTCCAGTCCCGCCTCTCTGATCTGGCCGCGCATGCCTGACGACGAGTGAAAGGAAATGACTTATGGTGAATTCCGCTCGCAGATCTCGAGCGCTCCAAAAACGCTCCATTTGGAGTGCGCATATTCCGCTCGCAGATCTGGCTCGAGTTGGTCATCTTCCGCTTGTAAATCTCTGGAAGCGTCCTCTCCACGGAGCGCCTCCAACCCCGCCGAACTTGCTCTGCGGGATTTCACAGATCTTGCCGGAAGTTGACAGAGCGCACTACGTCATTTCCTTCTAAATCGACTGTCTGCATGCGCGGCGAGGTTGGCGAGGTCGCCGGGCCGGTCGGGCCACGGACGGGTCGTCGAGTTGGATCTGTTTGGATGCGTCGGTTGTTTACGCGGGATTGTGACGGCTCGAACGCTTCTACCTTGCGTAGATCAGGGATACAAAGCCGGGACTGGAGCGTGGTAAATCGTAAGCGTAAGGAATCGTAAGGAAGAACGAGAAAAAGAACGACAGAAAATCCGGAGGCAGACGCAAGGTTAGGCCTGTTCACTCTGCAGCCAATTGTGATTGTTTACATTTTTACACTGCATTCCGCCAGCGTTTTCCCGTGCAATAAAGCAAGAACAGATTAGGCAACGACCGTGCAAGTGATTGTTTGTTACCTCTGTGCTTGTTAAAGTCGTAGCAGAAATCTGAACTCCACCGACGGCAATCGCTGTGAGTGCCCCGCCGCTTCGAGGCGGCCGAAAAGTTAGTGACGGTGCCGAACGCGGGCGTCTTCCTCGTTATTTGTGACATGGGCGCCGTGGTACGTATAATTTCGCCCGGCCTGTGTCGGGTGTTATTTCTGCAGCTAAGCAGTGACAGTTCTCACTGGTCGTCGGAAAGATCAGTCAACTGAGGCGTTGGTGGGCTTGTCAAGTTCGGGCAGCGGCCATTTTGAACGGCCGAGAGGGAAGTGGGGGGGGGGGGGGGGGGGGGGGGGGAGGGGGGAAGGGTCTGGGGGAGGTCGCTCCAAAAATGCGAGTTAATCTTCCCCTTGTCGATTCGTTGCAAGTCCCAGGGAGCGGAATTTTTCTCCCCTCGCGGATTTTAAAAAGGGCTCCGGTTCTACGAGTGGAATTCCCCATTAGTGCGCTTCTGTCGACTCTCGTTAAGCTCCGTCGAATTGCATCGATCCATTTCGGCGGGGTTGGAGGCGCTCCACGGGGCGGGCACTTCCACAAATCTACGTGCGTATAGATGACCAACTTGAGCCAGATCTGCCAGCAGAAGATGCGCGCTCCAAAAGGGGCGTTCTTGTGGCGCATCAAATCTGCGAGAAGAAATCACCATTAGTTCTGCCAGACACCCCTCTGATGATACGTTTTCTGGGGCTAAGATCGCCGGCTCAGTGTCTGGTTCCTTGTTGTTGGCGATAAACTTCTACGCGAGTGCGCCGAGTGACAAAACGACGTCGTCACTCACGTTTTTGTCGGCGTCCTCCCGACATCCTGCAGTAATGGAGGGCTCCGAAGGTAAAAAAAAAATCCTAGACGGGCGACGAAGCTACGCCGGCACCCTTTGCTCTGAGACGCCTGCAAATGCAGTCAAACGTATTTATCGTAAAAAGTGAAAATGACTATGTAAAAAAAGCAAAAGTAAGTCCCGTTGGCAGCCAACCTCCTGGACGAGTAGCATAACACGTATGGGCGCCAGTGGAGGATTTTCCTTTCCGCTACCCACCTCGTGACCCAACGCACTGGATCAAGAACACCTAGTCATTTACTGATTCTTATCGCCACTGATTTTTTGCTTCTGGACGTTTTCTTGTGAGACACACGGCACGAAGGGGAGCCTATATTTTTGTTTGATTTTTGCGGGCTTGGCGGCAGGAAGCAAGCAGAAATGCCTAAGCTACTACTGTTGTTTGTACAGATTCTGCAACTCCAGCAAGGCATCCATGTTGGAAACATCAAGTCATCAGATCATCTGGAAGCGGTTTCTCAGACCCAATATCAACAACTCTGCGATATCATCTGTGGCGTGAAAGAATCATAAACAAGCCACAACAGCACGCAAGTCACCACTGATGACATCTCAAGAATATCTGCGCCGATCTACTGCGCTTCCTCGACGGCGAAGGACGCGCCATCTGCACTGTCCCATAAAAGACAGGATCATCGGCCCTCCTGGCTCAATGTGCTTGGCGGCACAAAGCAAGCAGGAATGCTTAATCCTCTTCTGTTTTTTTTTTTTGTACAGGTTCGTGCCAGTCAATGTTATCCTAGCTTAAGGAGTAATAGTTTTTTTTATAATCGTGTTGCCAGGCCCACAGGCATTGTGTATCATTGCATATGAGTGTTGGGATGTCGCCTAGTTGGTTTTGGGTCTCAGTGAAGATGCTGAACTAAATCCGGGCCTGAAACTATGCAGATTATGGTTCAAATTTTATCTTAAATGTAAATCAAATAGCAGAGGACGTTGGAGAAATTAAGCGAGACTATGCGAATTTCGATAAAAGACTGGAGGCCATCGAGGCCTCGATAGCCCTGGTTAAGAATTTTTCAACAAGACTAGATTCATTAGATTCATAGGTTAAGCATGTTAAGCTTCTGGAAACGTCGATCAGAAATCTTCGGAGGAAAGTGGATGACTTGGAGAAGAGAAGTAGCCAAAATAACATTGTTATTTATGGCATCGAGGAGCCTACGCATGAAACAGAACAACAATTGACAGAGGAGGTTGTTGATGAGATATTTAAAGCAAAGCTAAACCAATAACGTCAGTAGCGTTGAACGTATTCACAGGCCTAGAAGGATATTCCAAGATAAACCTCCACCGGTAATCTTGTGACTCGGTAACTTTAATGAAAAAAGGAAATTCTTCGAAATGCAAAGCGCTTAAATGAGACACAATTTTTAATTATGAGAACTACTCAAAACAGGTGGGAACTCTGCAAAAAACGCCTTGGGAAAGTTCTAGAAAAAAATAGTGCAAAGGGTGAAAAGTATTTCTTTTGTATGGCAAACTGAAAATAAATGAAACTACGTACACCTTGAACGTGCAACGAGGGCAAAGGTTCCTCATCTCCGAAGGGGAAACAAGAAACGTTCGACATCGAAGGGAATGACGAAAAAGGATTGACAGCGAAGACGCCTTTTCCATCATAATTCTTAATTCGCGGAGCGTCCTGAATAAGACGGCTGATTTAGAAAACGCCCTTGTCGAACATGACCTTTCTGTCGTAATTATAACCGTAAGGTGGCTGTATCCTTTTGTTTTGGATTGTCAAATTGTTCCACTGGGGTTCAGTATCACCAGAAAAAATCGCGCGAGCGGAGGGGGTGGAGTGGCCGTTGTAGTAAAAAAACAGTATCGACTGTCTTGTGATAGACGACACTCTTGACATTGAAAGCGTATGGTGAGGCTGACGAAATCGGAGATTGGCGCAGCGTTTCGCCCACCTGGCAAGAATTTCGATTTCGTTCAAAAACTCAATGACTTTCTAATTAAACTGCGTATTGACTCAAAGAAAGTAATAATTGCAGGCGATTTCTATGTCGGGGAGGTCAATTAGGATGCATTATTACCTGGTACTCGTGATGTCTTACTCTCTTTGGCTTTGATTGACACGACGCTTTTGCATGGTTTAAATCAAGTTGTTAAGGAATGTACGAGAATTCAAGGAGAAAGCGAATATATACTTGATATTTTTTTTTAAGCGAGAGTTGAACTTTTACAAATGTTGAGATTTTCCAGTTATATCGCGTCACTCTATGGTAATTTTATCGCTAGATTGAAATGAAATTCATTCGGTGCGTTATGAAATTACTACCTACAGAGATTTTAATCATGGGGATGACGTGGCTATTTCAGACATACTCAATATTTGGACAACGCCTTCGAGCAGATTAGTTTGGGGTCTAAATCAAACCTTCATCAACTCTGGTTTAAATTTAAAGAGATTGTTACCCACTGCATTGCTCAGCATGTCCATTAAAAGGTGAGAAGAAACCATAGCAACAATCCGTGGATTAAGAGAGAAATAATATTTCAAAAACGAAAAGTTTTGTGGTTAAGAAAACGATTGCGTGGTTCACAGGGTGCGTCAGTGCGTGATAAGTTAAGGTGTCTGAGTATAAATCTGAAAGCAATGATACAAAAGGTCAAGTACCACTTTTTTAATGTAACCATGACAAGGTTTCTCAAACACTCCCCGAAAAAGGTTTTGGAAGCATCTTTCACCACAAAAATCTAGAGCATTGAACTTCCAGCATATGACCAGGCTGTTTAAAAAAAAAAGGTCGACATAGCAATTAATACCTTTTTTTCCACAGTATTTGATGGTGATGATGACGCTGTACCCGAATTCGATGAATGCACCACGATATCTCCAATTGCTGATGCGGAACTATCCGAGGAAGGAATTTTCTCATTGCCTATTGATGCCAATCTAACTATAGTCCGTTGCAAGCTAAGAACGAAGGGCGAAGGTAAGACGGGCCGGGGAGGAGGATGCAGACGGAACGCTGGAGAAGAGAGGGGAAACCTCCTTCTCTCTTTAGCGTTCCGTCTGCTTCCTCCTCCCCGGCCCGTCTTACCCTCGCCCTTCGTTCTTAGGTTGCAACGGACTATAAAGCCGGAGGACCAGACAAAATAGCAAATTCGTACTTGAAAAGGTATTCTGAATGTTCGTCAAAGTACCTATTTCTAGTTTATAAGAAATCGCTTGATAGCTTATTAGTTCCAAATGACTGGAGATTGGGTGAAGTAATTCCAATATTTCAGGACGGAAATCCGTGCTGTGCCCCGAATTATGGACCAAGTTCCCTGACGTCAACCTACTGTAAAATATGAAAACACGTCATCTGCAAATACAGGGTGTCACTAAAAAAATACGTGTTTTTTTATTGCAAAAATGAAGAAGGCATCGCCGAACGCTCATTTTCCGCCCAAAGGTAGCGCTAGAGGTCACAACCAGACGCCAACGTTTCAGCCTCATCCGATACCTTATTCAAAAGTTATAAGTGATTTTCTGAAAATTTCAATGGGAAAATGGCGGCCGACGGAGTTTTCGAATACATGGGGCTCTATGGCACCAGAAACCAAAAACCGGCAAAAATGGGTTCCATTTTCTCATTGAAATTTTCAGAAAATCACTTATAACTTTTGAATAAGGTGTCGGGTCGGGATAAAACGTTCGCATCTGGTTGTGACCTTTAGCGCTACCTAGTTTATTTTTGCAATAAAAAAAACAAAAAACTGTAATTTGTTTTCTGACAGCCTGTATATTCATCTATTTCTAGCTGAACACTCTGTATGTCCATCACAAACAAATTGAAACCACTAATATACCATTACTGTCTTAATGGTGTTCTTTTGGAAAAAGTTGTTAGTTACAAATACCTTGGCGTTACTATTACCAGTGATCTTCGATGAAACCTGCATGTAAGAAATATAGTTAAAAAGGTTAATACAACAGTGGCCTTCTTACGGCGGTCTTTAAGATGGGCAACCACTATACTTGGTTTCAGCTTACGTCCGAGTGTGGCCGTTGTTGTGAGCTGAAGGTCCAATCAAACAGCGCAAAAAGCGCAACGTCATCTCGTTCTTGGCTCTTGATAGGACGAGCCGGCGGAGGGGCACGCACAGAAAGACGGCAAACAACGCTGGTCCTATCAACTGCGCAGAGCACGCCATGACGGTGCGACTTTTCGCCATTAGATTGGACCTGCGGCTCATAACGTCGGCCACGCTCGGACCTAAGGTGAAACAAAGTATAAAACAAAACTGCTCGCTTACAAAATGCTGATACGTCCTCTGTTAGAAAATGCGGCTGAAGTATGGTACCCGCACACTAAAAACTTTATCCTTGATCTCGAACACGTGTAACGATTAGCGTTACGTTTTTTTTTTTTTTTTCAGAGTATCGTAGATTAGATTCACCAAAAGAGCTGTACGCCCTATCAAATCTTGCCACCCTCGAGTCTAGACGAAAAAACAAGCGCTTGAAGCAGGCACGTAGCCAGGGGGGGGGGGGGGGGGGGTCCCATGGGGCCCCGGGCCTCTCCCCGATATCTTTCATTTTGCTGGGACCTCCTCTCCCCCCTCCCCCTCATACAGCATTTGTTACGGCCCCTCCCCCCCCCCCCCCCCCCCCCAAACAAAATCCTGGCTACGTGCCTGGGAATTGAAGTTTCTTTTCATTATCCTTTCTGATTCACTGCTCATGGACCCATCAAATTACGTGAGATTTCATAAGTCGTGTCTCACTGGGAACAAGCACTTGCGTTACTTGCATTAATTCTGATTAGTAAAGATTGTTTCAAGTTTTTTCGTTTTTCCCACGCACGGTGCGAGAACGGAATGCACTGCCGGATAATGTTGTTTCACTTCATGATTCTGTGTTGTCTTCATCTTATTTAGACACAACGTAACTATAAGTTAATGCCAATATATATACTCGTTTTTGCATAGGATGCCACTTATGGATTATATTGTTTGGTATTTTGTGTACCGGCATTTTTGCGTGTGATTTGATTGCCGTTTATTTTTTCTTGATTTTCAAAGCCTGTTTATAATTTCCACTCCTTTTGAAGTCTTTCACTCGGACTAATAGTATGTCTAATAAAAAAAAAAAAAGCTTTTTAACGGAACACCCAATTCCAAAATTGTTTTGTCCGTCCGTCCGTCTTTGCATTTGCCGCTAAATTTAGTGGGGATGTTGACATCAGATGACCTAACGTCGTGACACATACACCAAGTGGAGAAATTGATGACACATGACTTATCTTTTAATTCATGTTCCCCGCTAAACTTAGCGGGAAAATTTACGTCTTGTGACCTTAACACTAATTCAGTTTCCCCGCAAATTATAGCGGGAAAATTGACGTGACGTGACCTATACACCCACTGAGTTTCCCCGTTAAATAAAGCGGGAAAATTTATGCTCTGTGACCTAACACCAATTGGTAACAATTTGTTTTTTTCCCTGAATTTAGGGGGAAATGAACGTCACGTTGCGCACCAATTCCCTCTCCCCTTTCTAATTTTCTTTGCCCATCCCTCTCTTTCCCCTCGCTCCCCTCCCTTCCCCCTTCCGCTCCACCCTCTCTACCCGTCCTTCTCCCTCATTCTCCTACGGTGTCTTTCCTCTCCCTCCTCTTCCTTGAACCATGTGACACGCCAATTCAGTTTCTCTACTCCTCTCACCCCTCTTCCCTTTCCCTCCCTCTCCCAGTGCTTCTCCTCACCGTCCTACAGTGCCGTCTCCCCCTCCGCCAGTTACCTTACTTTTCCTCTCCCCCTCTGGTCATCTGACACTCAAATTCAGTTTTCCCAAAATTGATAAAAATATATATATATGGTCTGTACTCTCGGGACAAGTATGTATACCCAAATATTGCATTTCATGTATTATAGGACATTGTTGGTAATATTTTTTTTTATAATTACGACTAGATGCGGTAATTCATGCGACGAACGAGCTTCGTCAAATAACGCCGCATTACCGTGAAAGGACACTTGAGCTGTGTGACGTCACGTGCTGTACTTAGGACCATAAAAAGAAAACCCAGGAGATGACTCAGTGATGGCGCTCGCTGTTATGTTCTGAAGATGATAAGCTCTCGCCTCTAGTACTAAGGCGCACTTATCACAACAACTAAATTTAGTATTTTTTTACACTTTTTTTTTTCTCGCTGCAGTCCTCCATCGCGCTCACACCTATTTCAGCGGACATAACAATTGTTGACGTCACGATAAAACGAAAGAAGAAAAGCAATTTCATTGTGTTGTCGCGTCATAACCTGGGAGCAATGTCACTCAGGCCAGTTTCTTTTTTTTTTTTTTTAGTGACGCCGCCTCTGGGGGCGGTTTTTGTATTGCAAGGGGAGTCGTATCTCAACGAAATACATCGCCGTAGCAACCGATATGTGATAGGGACAGAGATCGCGACTGCGCTGTCCCCGAGCCTGTACAGTGTTCTGCGAGTGTCTTGATAGACGGAGCCGTCTACCAATTGAGTAAGTGCCTGCAGGGTTTTGTTTTGTTATTGACAGTGACGGGCGTTGCCAGCATCAAAGTCGAACCAGTGTTGCGCACGATCTTAAAATATTTCGGGACGAAGGAGTATCGCTCGGTCCACCTTACTTTTGAAACGAGTTCCAGCCAGGAGCTTTATTTGTTTAAAGAGACACGTCACCTTTACGTTTGAAAGAATGCAACGTATTGTTATTTTTACGATGCTTTACAAATTTGTCTATTGCAACTAAAATTGTTTTAGAATACTATCTAGATATAGTGTTGCAATGGTAAAAAAAAAACACCTATATGCAGCGCCGGGAAGGCGACAAGTGTCGATCTTATTCGTGACACGAAGGGGCCAAGAAATTAGCTGCATTATATCCGGTTCATGTGGTCAGCCTGTGAACCGGGCTTACGATGTGAACATTGTCGCCAGAGTGACAGGTTCTACCGTAGTCTTTGCCTAGATGTACTTTGACTAGTTGAACAGCTCTGATGTTGAACAGCCCTGTAGTTTTAATAAATATTGACTCTACAAGATATCTAAAAAGAGAAAAAGCTTGCAACATGAAAATATTGCGCTAATACTCCACAGTGAATGTGCAAGCGTCACTCATACCAGCTTTCGATGCATGAAGTTCAAACGTGAAGTGAACTTTACATTATATGTACGTTATAAAACGAACGTGAGGCTTACGTAAGGTTCTGCATGGACAAAAGAACCCCGAGGATTTATTTGGATACACTTGCCAATAACAAGCAACATATCGGAAAATTGTCATATGCTTCCACAAGTACCCAGCAAGCGCCCGCCGAAGGGCTTTCCGCGATATTTTCTTTTGCATGGGTGCTGCTATTTCTGTAGCCATATGGCTGATATTCGAGCTGCTCTTATCGTCTGTCGCCCTTCAACAGAATATATAATATGTGTTTCCTCTTTCAAACCACCCAATGTCGTGGATTTGTAACATCTCCCACCTAAATTCGTGGATTTTTAACGCCTTTCACCTAAAGTCGTAGAGTTGTAACATCTCCCACCCAAACTCGTGAATTTGTGACGCCCCCCCCCCCCCCCCCCCCTAAAGTCGTGGATTTGTAACATCTCCCACCTAAAGTCGTAGAATTGTAACATCTCCAGATTATGCTGCGACAATCTCTGTGCTTTGCTATCTAACCGTGCTATTACTCCGCTTTACCCAGAGGAGACGAAAGCACAATGAGTTACGGGTATCCCCAGAACCAGTACCAGCCGCCACCTCCACCTGGCTACTACCCCCAAGCGCCGCCCGCGCCTTACGGCGGCGCGTATGTCCCTCCGCCGCCACCGGGTGGCGACACCTACCAACCTCCGCTCCAACCGGGAGCTCAGCACCTCTACCCGTCAAATCAGCCCCAGCAGTATGGCGGGAACGTTTACGCTCCGCCACCCCCTCCTCAGAATACCACTGTGTAAGTATAACTAATTAGTATGACTATATATATATGAAGGTAGGTTGTACACTCCGCGAAATTGTTGACGCGAACAAAACATCGCCGGTTTACTCTGCGAAGCTTTCAGTATTCAAGGACTGGCATCAAGGCTACGATAATATAATATAATATAATATAATATAATATAATATAATATAATATAATATAATCTTGATTTAAATTGCCTAAAAAATTCGCTTTTGATTGGTGCACCTTCGCAAGAACACTATAAGTAAGAGACAAAATATACGTGGTGACACCAAGACAACAATATAATTAGGGTTCCCCGCTTTCGGTTTCTATTTTTTCAAAATTCGGCTTACTTTTTTCGGTGTTTATTCTAAAATTAAATTTTCAGTTTTTTTCGGCGAATATTTATGACCACAAAACTTTATCGGCTTTTTTTCGGTGAATATAAAATAAACACCAACGCACACCGGATCAGATTATCCTTGTAGCTCTGATATTTGTGATCACTCAAAGAATAACGACACAGATACATTGAAAAAAAAAAAAAATGGACACTTTATTTGGAAAATGTGTGCAACTGTAAAACAAACAAGAAAAACACAAAAATACAAACAAGTCAGATATGAAGCCTATGCCCAAAATCATGGAACTTCACCATCTGTATATCAGGATCACGTGATGTTATTATAGTACACACACACATGTACTTTCCAGGTTCTCCTCGTTGATCCGCACTCTTTCTTTCCTGTTAATATGACACTGAGCTTCGAGAATGCCCTCTCAACGCTAACACTGAATACTGGCAGGCTGAGATGAACCGCTGCCTGAGCCAAAATCGGCCAATCAACCATTTGTGACCGCCGAAAGAGACACGGTGCGACGTTTTGAAGCACAACACAACATGCAGAGCTTGCATCAAGTCAGTCTTCCTTACAAAGAGTTTGAAAACAGGCTCGTACATGGCGAAGTCATGGGGCATTTCGGACTTCACGTTCCGATCGATGATGCGCACATGAAACCAAAACGTCGTGACTGGCATCCGTGTATCCCATACATTCGGACACGTTTCGTTAGACACTGTCGTTACACGTTTTCGCCACGGCTCTGCGGTACGACTGGAAGGTCAAAGTGACCTTTTCCGGTTAAAACTGAATTTTATAAATTGGATTCGACGTACTTTTATCGGTTTTTATTGGTTTAAATCGAAAATGCCGAACCTAAAAACTACCTTTTTCGGTTAAAACGGAAATTCCGAAAATGAATTCGGCGTACTTCTATCGGTATTTATCGGTTTAAACCGAAAAATCCGAACCCTAAATATAATATAAAAATATTACAAAAACAAAAAAAAAATTAAAATTAGTTTAAACAATTTTTTAGTGGGGGAAATTGTTAAGCTAACCTATGTGGTAAGTGCAGATGCCCACCAGTATCCTTTCGAAGTATAAAATGCGAAAAACCGCCGAAGTTGTGTTCGCGCTAACTCTGTCACGTAGTGTATGCGCACGCGTTATATCATCGAAAGCTAAAAATGAAAAAATAAAAAAAATAAAAAATAAAATAAAAACAAGATAGCGCAGTCACGGTTTCGGCAGAGGACGCGCCACTTTAAGCGAACTTTAGATGCTTCAAATCTGGGGTCACATATTATTTTTGTGTGTGTTAAAATCGAAATGAGCATTCAAGTATGCGCGTACATAGGGACAGAACTATAAAATAGCTATAATTGTATTTGCAAAGTAAAAAAGAAAAACAAAACAAAACATCTGTAGTATATTCTTTTCACGCTAGTATTTTTGACGTCGAAAATATGGCGCACTATCTAAACTTCAGCGGCTCCAAAGGCCACAAACAACGTGTGTGCATTCGTCTCTAACACATGTATATCCCTATATTTTCACCCGAAACCTGCCCCGCTTGCTCGTCACCAGTTCAAGAAACCCACGATTAACTTTTACTGGTCTCTGAATCAACCTACCTTTTATACTTTGTGCACCTGGACTAGTTTCATTCAGAGCTTTAGAAGGGATGGGACACTACGGGTGTTACGTATATCAAAAGAGAAACGCATAGGAACAACTGTGAACATATAAATGAATGATTTGCGTATGTGTTTATGCCGAAAAAACTGCTTTATACTGAGTTCGAAGGGTATTTTGGTTTAAAATATGAGATTTCCTTTTGGATGACAAATAAATAGGTGTATTCACTTCAAAGGTTACCAATCTTGAATTGCCTAATTGTTTTAGCACGATTGCTTTTGAATAAACCAATTGTTGAAAGTATATATAGCTCATCGTGCCTAGGGGTAATTTTTAATATTACAGTGCAACAGTGTAACGCGGTCAGTATCCGCCTACCACGAAATACGTTCTAAGTAGCCCTATACAATACATTCAGTGACGGATGCCTAAGCCCGATGATTAAATTGATTCAATTTAAATCCAAGGCGAACTTCCATAATGCTTTCGAGGATACCAGCTCCCATAGTACTGCTTGTTAGACACTCTAAGGTTGCATATTCGTGGGTCGATGAGGCAGTTGGTTGAAAACTGGTGCCTGTTACTTAAGAAACGTCATTAATTACAATTACAAGTTGCTCAGTCATAAAATAATTTAACCAAGCTTTCGCTTCATACGAATTTGCATATTAAGCAATATATTGTAATAACCAATAGATAATAGTAATTCATCGACAACCAAATGTTCCGATATCTCAGGATGCTGTGTATAACAATTGTTTGTATTTATTAAATGAGTGGTATTTCTAACGTTATATTAAAAAAAAAGTAATTTATCTCTTGCCGGATTTGAACTTGGTCCGGTGAGGTTCAAGTTGAGTAGGCAGTACACTCAACGACGCCGAACTGATGCTTGTGTCGATATGGCCGCTTGTTCGGCACGTACAGGGCTGCTAAAATGAGAGCCTTACACGCTAGCTGTAACATATCACTACTCAAGCATGTCAGCTTTAAGAACAGCGAATTTCGACCTTCGCTTGGAAAATAATATCTCTCGAGCAGTATTTGGAACATTATGCTCGTGTCGATTAGAGCTGAATCATTCAAGTGTCCAATATCTCTACAAGGTGTTCGTGGACGCCGAACCTTATCTCTCCCTCTATCTCTCTCTTTATATATATATTTATATATATATATATATAAATGTTATTCTTACGGAAAATGCACATGCGACAGTTGTATTGTAGTTTAAATGCAATTGCCAAGTACTGCGACAAATATATAAATATCTTTGTGTTTAATGTTGTCTCCTAAGTAAACCTTGTTTCGGGTACTTTTTTTATCCAGTTTTCTACTAGAACATTGAATTGCCTTTAACGCGTTATTTACGCTTGAGCAGTATTCAGTCGAAGTCTTTTCAAAAGAAACATAACATTTTATAGGTACTTGAAGGTTTGATAGGGACTTGAATATTTTATGTAACATCATTACCAGAAAAAAGAGGTCCTAAAGGCGAGCCTTGGGACATGTGAGAATCGACCGCAGTATTAGAGGAGGTACCGTCATGAACAACGTTCAGGAGCCTATCGAACAAAGTTAAAAAATATATATATATAATTATTGACCGTAAAAAAAAAGATAATATCTAAGACTGGATATATGTAGCGTCAGCTTGAGTGTCAGAACATAAAGTTGCAAAAAATTGATCAATTATAGGTCTCCTCCTTTCTTGTACCAGACATTAAACATTGGATGTTGTTTATTTTTAACTCCGCTAATAGGGGGAACCGAGGGAAGAACGTGGTTTATAGCTCGTAGAGCCCTCGCTATAGCTACGAGGGATGTACAGCAATGTGACAGCAAATCAAGGTTGTAGAAAATGAAACAATACCAACACAAAATTAAACAAACAAGCGGACAATATCTATTTTATGCAATGTTAGGTATGCCATTTCTCAATTAAGTTGCGTAAATTCTTGGTGATGCGATTAGATCTAGCAATTCAAGAAGCAGTCTATTTCACGTCTCAAGTTTATCCTTGATTGAGAAATCTAAATGTATGTATTTGACGGCTTTAATCGACTGAAATGAGCAAATGAAAGTAAGAGAGGTTGAGAAATGTTCCGACTTTACTTTTCATAGCGGACTGGTTCAAGGAGAGGCGATGATGGGGAGGTCGATGGGACATTCGTCGCAGATCAAATAGCTTTGTTGCGACATTCTGAGTATATTTACATTGAAAAACACTGATATGCTAAGGAAGTTTGTGTTACAGTACGCTATTGTACGTGTTTCAGTTGGCCCCCGCTAGGTGGTCAGTGGCGGCAGCGCGGTTCAGCAAGCCCCGCAATAAACATGACTTACGAACACATGTGGTTGCTTGGCAGAGTAGATAAACAATAGACAGTTGGAGTTTAAGAATGCCTTATAATGCTGAAGTTTGTTATCAACGGGAAAAATGCACCTATATTTATTTATTATGCCTACTATTTCTAAAAGGATAGTACGAACGTCTCCATTAGGCTCATTCTAAAACATGTTATAAGAAAGAAAATGCACCAAACGTTTTAACACTCTATTTAGTGCAAGTTCCGACATGAAAACCAACAGGCTTGCTCCGCAGGACACGATAAAAATAATCCCGCTTTCATCAATTTTAATCAGGAATCTGCTGCCCACCCCCCCCCCCCCCCCCCCCCCCTGCACTGCTCGGGACGAGGGGCACTGTCTAGAGGAGGCGAGCCCGGATATTTACGAGCAAGGAGCTGTTTACCTTTCTGTCTACGACGAACGTGCGCGCGCTCACCTGACGGGGCTTTGCTTCGTCTGCTCTACTTCCCTTCCCTTTACAAGAAACCGCAGCGTACGCTACGAGCCATCGGATCCAATCCAACGCCACGTGAGTGTGTCACGTGACCTTCGTGAGGGGCGAAGCGGCCAGCGGAGTGCAGAGTCACGTGATTCGTTCACAGAGCTGGATTGGCTGGGATGGCTCGTAGCGTCCACCACAATCCTTCGTAAGATAAGCGATCGGTTGCCGACATCGAACAGATGAAAAGGAGAGGGGGTGGGAGGAGGGTTGTTGGCAAAAAGAGAACGCTACGGCCCCTTTGAGCCAATGGGAGCAACGGAGGTGAACCACGTGACAGCCCTGACCAAACGTACCGGAGCGGAAGTGTAGTCCAAGTTGTTAGAGAAGAGGGAAAGGGGGAACTCCCTTCTTAACTCGGAGCCGCTTTCGTATGTTTAGACGTCGCTTTTCTCCCCCCATCGGAGATTAGCCCTTCGCCCAAAAGCTCGGACAAGAGCGGCTTTCTCGTCTTTCTCGCCCGTGGCTTTGACAGCACCGCGCGCAACTAGCGGGATAGAGTATAGTCACCTGTCTTCCTCCGACGGTCTGGTTGACTCACTGGGACCGTAGACTCCGCCGTTTGCCAAGTTACTGTGAAACGGCGTACGGGAGCATGAAGTTGAACGCTTGTCTTTCTGCCCGAGTTTGGGGCTGGGGGAAATTCGTGCACTCGTTTCAGCATTGGTCTTGTTATCACAGTTTCTATTTTCTATGACCCAGGCACGTAGCCAGGCCCCCCCCCCCCCCCCCCCCCCCCTCGAAATCTTCCATTTTGCTGGGACCTCCTCTTTCCCCTCCACCTCATACAGCATTTTGTCATAGCGGCCCCCCCCCCCCCCCCCCCCCCCCCCCCCCGCCGAAACAAAATCCTGGCTACGTGCCTGATATGACCCCTTTCGGAGCATATGGGACGTCTTTTAATCTTAAAAGCAGCCACGGAGCGAAGGCTATGAACGGGGGTTATTTACTTTGGGATGCGCGCGCTGTTATGCTCGAGGAGGGACAGTCTTGCCTTGGCGCTACTAATTCAAGGAGGGCGACGAGTCGAGCGCACTATATTACCGCGCCCTGTCAGTGAACGTACCGCAGCCCCGGTAACTTGATTTATGGGCACTAGTGCGAAAGAGGTAAAATAATAATTAAAAAAAAAAGTACAGTGGGCGCTTTTACGTTAACCGTCTCGCATGTTTTCCCGGAATCTGAATAGTTCCCGATATTAGCTCTTGTTCTGGGGGTGGGAAAAGACGCGTATTTTTCTATGAGCAGAAACTGAAGGAGGGCAGGAGGTGAGAGCCCGAGGGGACACCAGAATGCCGAGCTGTGACTGGGGACACCGAAGGCCGGTGTTCGGCGGTCCGAGGCGGTCCGACGCGTTCCAAGAATGAGTACATAGGCCTTTCCATCGTTTATCAGCCGGGCGAAAAATGCTGAGTCACTGAGCTGTGGACGCATGCGCTGCGTACGATATACCGCACAACAGATCAACAGCGCATGCTCAGAAGGCGATCCACTGCCCAGCAGACAAACATGGCAGCGCGCAGAAGGCAATTTTTGCAAAGGTCAATCCTTCCAGTCAGAGCTCGGCTGTCTGGCGTCGCTGCGCGCTCATCTCCTCCTCTCCCCAAGTTTCTACCCGTATATGCAGGGCGTTTTATTTTTAGTTCCAACGGATTTATTAAAAAAAAAAATACCCGTAAGATGTCCACAATACGGTTTGTGAAGGTCAGTTATACGGCCGGGGGGAGATACTATAGGGGGCCGATGCTCGAGATAAGTCGAATAATTAACTGAAATGTCTTCATTTACTTTTTAATTAGTGAAAATAAACGTAGGGTTCAAATTAGAAACTTGTTGAGCGTCATCGAAAACGACTAAATCGGTCAATTGTATAATGACTCGAAGCATGTGTGGAAAAGCGGGCCCGGGCGCACCGAAGTTACCACTCGTGCAGTGGGCCCAAAGCTAGTGGAGGGAAGATGTGAATGATTAGATTATCATCCGCGCTCTACCACCGCTAGCTTTGCGCGTGTTGCACGAGTGTAACTTTGGTGTACCTTCGCGCTTCCCACGTCCTTCAAGTGGCTCTTAAATTGACCGATTTAGTGGTTTTCGATGACGCTCAGCAAGTTTCTAATTGGAACCATATGTATGCTTAGTTTCACTACAGAGGTGATCACTGCCTGTCGTACAAGGCATCCGCGAGTAGGCGGGATTAGATCTCGTAGGCAATCAGTTCATCGCACGACATTTCGTCGACAGAAAGCTTCATCGACAGACCGTTTAATCGTTACATCGACAGCTCGGATTAACCTTTTCTGTAATGAGCCGCCGCATACTGCTTACGCGAAGCGGCGTGAACGGGTGGCTCGCTAAAATATAAATAAACAAAATGACAGGTCAGCTTGCTATAATCTAAATAAACAAAAGCCAGCAGGCAGGACCTACATCTTGACTTATAATAAAGTGGTCGCACGACCCTGCGTAGCCTATATCAAAATCGGTGCTCGTTTATGCATGCTTTCTTACTCGACATCACTTAAAAAAATGTGCGGGGAGAGAATCATGGTAGTACACGGGGGACAATTTAGTTGAAGTACAAAAATAAACACGTGAGTATTTAAAATCAAGGGTTCTCTCGTAGTCAGGTGTCGTCGAAACAAACTTTTGTACGGAAGTGGCGTTTTGATCACGCAAGAAAACGCATTCGCAGAGTTTGAAGCGTCGTCTGATTGACTTCTTGTCTCTTCAACTTTTGATTGTTAGAAGATTTTTTCACCCAGTCTCAGGTGTTTTAACAACGTCAAAGCTCCGATCACGCATTGCAGCTAGCCACGTCCCACGGCTTACATTCGCCGCCTATTTAAATCGGTGATATGTGATCTAACGTAACCATCAAAAATAAACAGAACCATGAAGAACGCTGGCTCAAAAGAGAAACAAAATAGCTAACCTAGCCTGAGTTTTCATGCGGCTATCCGTAAACCGCGGCGCGAGTGCAGTTGCCGCTGGCCGCACTCGCTCAGCACTTTCGTTGCCATTCTCGATGCCTCTGCGTAACGATTCCTACTTAACATATCCGTAGAAGTAACTTCAGACGATCAAAAATTCGCAAATCACCCAGCAGCAGATAGATGTGGCTCGAATTGATCGGGTGTTCAATACCCGTACACGCTTCCATAACCACCATGGTGGTGCGCCGGCTGCTAGCTACGAACCGGAAGTTAATAATACCCATAGTGAATTGCGCCTGCTCCCAAACGCCGGTAACTTATTAGCTTGCCAGCGCTTGCTTGAATCTCAATAGCGCCAGTGCGCCCGCTACGATCGCCGTCATCAACATGTTGCTTTTTCTCCCGTTTATCTTGTTCTTTGGACACCGCAACGCCATATCGGTATTGTATTCTTGTTCTTTGGACACCGCACCACTATACAGGACAGTATTGTATTCTTCACAAATCCACTAACGTCCCATATGTGATAGAGTCCCCGAATGAAGAGACTAATAAACGGCGGGCACAACGAGACACCGTACACGTGCTTCGTCAGAAACGCTACATTTCCCCGTCAACCTGATGACTCAACGACGAGACGTCGTTTTCTTCCCGGCGGTGGGGATATAATACACAGACGAAAAAGGACGATGAAGAGGATGAAAAACAAACAAACAAACAAACAAACAACAAACAAACAAACAAACAAACAAACAATCAAACAAACAAAGAGAAAAATAAATAAACGAACGAACAAACAAACAAGCAGGAGGAGATTTTTTCATCCAATGATATTCATCTAAAAACAAAACCATTTTTCACCATTTTTTATTTTGTATATTTCTTGCAATTCCTGACGTCCACCGTGACCGGCTGTGTGTTCACGAAAATAGTTTTTTCCCCTTAAAACACCCAAGTTTTAGACAGCTTTGAAAGTTTCGGGGTTGTGTTATGTCTAATCTTCACGAGCTCGCTTGCGCCCTGACTTTCTGTTCAGTAGCGCTAATAAAAGATAGCTGAATGTCACTATCCCAATTTTCGAAATCCTAGCATTTTTACTTGCCCTATAGGTTCAACCAAGGTACACTTAACAGCTATAAACTTGCATGAAGAGCCTTCGTACTTTTAATGGTTTGCTGACTTTCACCACATTTAATATTGAACAAAAATTGCGACCTAAGTATTGAGGATCCTGACGTTTTTGAATGTACGATCCACTCTCCCTCTTATGGCGTAGGAACCATTTTCTTATTTCGGCAGCAGTCAGATGTTTGTTCATTGCTTGGCATTGCCAGGAGTGGCAAGCTCGCACTACTCGTAGAATGGTATTTTACCGCTGCTTTTGCGCGTTATGTGGTTTTAGTATCGTACGGAGAGATGCACTTAATCAAATCAATATCCGGACTCGTTGCCTGTTTTCAGCGTTGGGCGGGACGCTGTAGTTGGCGAAGAAATAATTTGAAAGCGTTTTCCGTGTATGGAAAGGACTTGCGCCCAAGGACAATTTCCAAAGCAATGATCTACATACTAAGCTTGGAGATGAAGGGCCGATCGATTTACAGTGATGTGTTCGTGATACTGGGTTGAACTATAGACCGGGCCTTTTTGTTTTCCCCAAAAGTTCTATCCCTTTGTTGAAAAAAACAACAACACACACACACAAAAAAAAACACGTTCTTCTAAGGTTACAAAATCGTTATTCGTATATAATCTCTCTGTTTTTGAGGCAACGTATACAGTTTGAAGCGACAGAGTAAAGAATAAAAATGAAACAACATTTCCGGATTTTTAACAAGGAAGAAAAATGGTAACAGAGGGATATAACTTATGACAACAATCAATCTTTAGTAGCAAGGTGGTGAGTTGGGCGATTTGGTACGCATTGAGCTCTATAGTATATTTAGTTGCGAGTTAGCGCTTGTCCAGTCTGTTTTCTCCTACTGTGTGCTTGCCTCCTCTGGGCTGCTTATTACCACCTTCAATCTTATGAACCTTGTACCAACGATATAAAGTTAGACAAAATGCCAAACAAATAATTCTGCAATAGGCCTCCCACCGTTATAAATGCGTCTTTACACTCGACCATTTTACTGTCTCCCTCCACACACTCCGGTACTCAAGCGCACACGCATACACAGTTAAAACATAGCATTAAAGAGTATTGCAGTTGGGAAAGTTCCCAAACTTTTCTTCTGCATGCTTTCATTTTTTAAGTAGATACAATACTGTCTGTGTTTTTAGTGAACTTAGTTTGAGTGTGAAAACAGAATTGTTTTTTTTTCGAGATCAATAGACGTGGACGCTGACACAAATGCAGCTGATTGATACTTGCAGGGGTTTGACATTGATGGAATGATCAGGGTGGGGTTATGACGCGGAAGTTGACCGACACTAAGCCTAACAATATTGCGTGCTCTGTTTTATTTTACTTTTTTTTTTTTTTCAAACTTTGCAGGATTGTCCAGGAGAAGAAAGACGACGACTGTGCCAAGGACTGCTGCATCTGCGCGCTTTGCATGACCCTGTGTTGCTTTTGCTGCTCAGACTGAGCCTAGCTTTCAATAGATGTGACATTTTTTAAACATCGTCCCTCGAAAAGCGCAATGTTGTCGGCCCTGTTAGTGTATGAATCGGGATCATCAAGTCTGTACGACACGCTGTACTTGGAACGAGGGAGGGATATTTTATATTATTCGATACCTGAATTATGTGGAAAGATAAAATATACTGATCTTTCATGTCGTATAACTATTACAGACATCAAAACGTAGGAGAAATGTTGGCGCGAATAAAAAAAAAAACAACAACAAAAAAACATCATGCCGTTTGGATGAGGTGCCGAAGGTGAGCCCCTTCCTGATTTAGGGTTGAATATCAGACAAGAACGTGTCGAGGGTGTATACAGCCTTTTAGTAACAGCCCGCGATGTAGTCCTCGGGGAATCGTCTGAAGCTTAAATTGACTCTCGTCGAGGTTGAGCGTGTTTGCCGCTTGGTGCGGGTCGGCGGATCCACTAACGACGAAGTCACGCACAAGCCTTGTTGTCTAGGGGGTACTGATAAGATTTTATTTATTTATTTATTTGTACATACGGCAGCCCCAATGGGGCTACGGCAGGAGTGGGGATTATTGACAACACAATCAACTACTCAACGACACACAGAAATTCATCAGATTCACAAAAGGGCTGTCTAGCGTTTGGGAACGTTATTATCAATTCTCCGTCTAGATGACTTTGTAGCGTTCAAATGACCTAGACACTGGCGGAACGCACAAACTGCAAGTTTGGAAGCCTGGATAAAAACGAGTGGTCTCGTGTCTATACGTTTAACGAGTGTGTTGGCTTAATAATCAGTACGAAGAAAGCAAAACACAAACAAGGGACAGAGACCGACATGTACAAGCTTGTACACCTCTGTTTCTGTCCCCATGTTTGTGCATTGCTTTCTTTGTATTGATCTCGTATCTACTCGGACTCGGGAAAAATAGAAAGGCCCTTTTTGAAGTGCCCTACTTATAGGACCTGGTAAAAGTTGGAGCGTGTGCCTAGTCTTCGCTTCACCTTAAGACCCCAGCCAGTCAGAACACCGAAACGGTGCACGTGAAAGCGTATTGTGGAAGTGAGCTCCTCTCACAGAAATCTGTCACGTCCTTTTCTCCCCGATTCCGACCGGCTCGAAGTGGAGGTAGCGTTCGCGTTTTGCCAAGCTACGCTGAAAGGGGGTGGAAATGACAAACGCGTCTTTTCGAGGAGCAATAGACACCTTCCAAAATTCAGTCTAGCCACTTCGATCGCTATCACCAGCTGAGCTATGGCACCTGTGCCGTACTAATGGCCGCCCTTCGGTGACTGATGAAGGAAAGGTGCGCCCAAGCGGGCGATGCGAGGTCTATACGTTCGAGAAGTTAGTGCAATCTGACGCACGTACTGAACACAAGAGCTGCTAGATAGGCGTTCATTTCGGGCTCGGGTCCGGTCAATTTGTTAGCAAAGAAATCGATTCCAGAGCCCCTTGATGGCGAGAATATTATCATTAGGTTTATATGCAACGTCCGGCACTTCGCACTGAGTGGTCGTGAATTCCCTCGATGCGCTTGTGCTTGCCCAGCAACTTCAAGTAGAGAGAAATGCGCAATTGGCACAGAACAAAATTATACATATTTTTTAAATGATGTAAATCAGATTTAGTTTACTAAATCAGACTATTTTTTTTTAAAATCCCTGTAGCTAGAAAATAGGGATTTTTTATTACTACATGTATTTTTAAGTGACAGATTCGTTGATCCATTATCCCAATTACTGATAACAACACAGGGTAAATAATTACTGTAAATTTAAAGTACAGTATAATTCACGAATTTTTATTGTTTATACTATACTGCTATACTGGAACAAAAAGAGTGACTTTTTTTTCGTTAGCTACAAAGCGTTATTTGATCTTTCTTTCGCATTGTAATTTGCTTGCACTAGGATGTTACATAACTGATGGATGAAGTGGAAGCTAGGAGGAAAGCTCGGATTTACTCAGAAGAGCACTGATTTTTGGTCGTGTTCAGCCTGATACCAATCTTACTTGATTGTTGATTATTGCATTTCAGTACAAAATCAATTCTCACAGAAAGCGTCAAATTATAGACAAACAATAAATAACGAAACTATTCTGGAGATTATTTTTGCGGGAAGGTTTGATCTAAATTATCGTAGTAAAACGGGTCTGATTTAAATCGTGTTTGAAACCACGATTTGAATCATCTTGATTTTTATTTCCCCCCCTGGCGATTGCACGAGCCCCGTACCTTAAACGGTTCATGACAAAAACATAATAAATGGCTGTGCACTACATGGATTTTTGTGTCTATTTGCTGGATAGCGTTCGCCCAGCTCCGCCGATGCACAGGAATGTCTCCACGGTCGGCCATTCTTTTGGAAAGAGTTATATTATCTCTAGCCATCATAGTACTATATCGGACAGCGCTGTGGCGGCAGGCTGCCATAAAAAAAAAAAAAAATAGCCGTGGGTCCAGGACACTGTATACCGTGGGGGATATTTCGTGCTTGATTGAAGTAACTTGACGAAGCAGATTTTTGAAACTGAGTGGATGCGACCGAGGAAGGTCGGCTTTGCCACCATGTGGGGCGGCGCTCTGTTCAAATCGCCCCAATCGCGAAATAACAAGGACTCGCCATCGGTAAGTATCGGTCGGTAGATTGCGCCACCATACTACAATTCCGTGACTAGAGATAATCCAACTCTACCAAAAAATGGCCGACAGTGGCCGCATTTGCGGAGCGGGCAAACGCGATCCAACAAATAGTCATAGAAATCAGTGGTGCAGCATTGAAATTTGAGCGGCCGTTGGAAGGAAATGGTGGTGCAGCACTCACTCGTGGCACGTGTCTCACGCGTTCGCAAATCGATGGCTGTTGGTACTCGTAAGAAACATGAAGCGTGAATTTTTTGAATGGGCTATAACGGCTATAACCGATTGTATTTTTCTTCTCGTCTAAAGTGAAAGATGACGAGAAATAATTGCACGGTGAAAATCACATTCTCGTCTGCCGTTGACTTGGGGAAGGGACGGTGCCTGATGAAACGCTGCATGTTCATTCCTGCCACTGCTACGGCACAATCTAAACTGCAATTTGAACCACTGGATGCCACTGAATTTAGAAAGCGTCTATTCAGAGATTATAGATCGAACCTCTCAATCTAAAGCTGTCTTAGATATTCTAGCTCGCAATAATTTTGGTATTATAAATAAGGGGTGAAACCGTTAATAACTGGCTACATACAAAGAATAATGGATCAATAGACCTTTTATAAAAACTAGGTAAAACGCACACACACGCACACGCACACGCACACGCACACGCACACGCGCGCACACACACATAAACACACACACACACGCACACGCACACGCACACGCACACGCACACGCGCGCGCACGCACGCACGCGCGCACACACACACACACACACACACACACACACACACACACGCACACGCACACACACACACACACACACACACACACACACACACACACACACACACATTCGTGATCGCACTTTTACTAGGCGTCGGTGTTTATCGCGAAGCGCAAGGCCATACCGTAGCCCGAAGCTAAGGCTCCCAACGACTCAACGATTTAAACAAAATCCACTTTGTGCTCTGACGCAGCTACTAGAGTGCGTGTAGTTTTGTACAAAATCTATATCTTTTAACGTTGTTCCTTTCAGCAAACCACACAGCCTCATATATCAAACTTTGAGATGGCTTCGAAGATATATGTCCATCTCAGATCGCTTATAAGTTATAACAAAAGACCCATGTTTTATCGCTAGAGTTCTGCACAACACAGGCAGGCATCATCAAATACCCTAGGGTAGCCAGGGGGGGGGGGGGGCATGCCCCCCCCCCCCCCCCTTGAAATCTTCCATTCTGCTGGGGCCTCCTTCCCCCCTTCCCCTCATACAGCATTTTGTCATGGGCAAGTCCCCCCCCCCCAAAAAAAAAAAAAAAAAAAAAACAATCCTGGCTACGTGCCTGCTAGGGGCATATGAGATCAGGAGTATAGAGTAGAATGGAATAAATCTTTGTTTGCAACACATAAATATTTTAAGAAGTTATATAGGGCAAACTATAAAAACTATAAAACAAAGCTACTAAAAAATATAATTGCATTGTGTTGATCTCGGCGAGGGGGTGTTCTCAGACTGCAAGTTTTCATCGGTGCGCTTGATGCAATAACAACCCCGGTGTACACCATTAGACGATGAAACAACGACTGATACGACTACGGGTGAGGGTCATCGGATAATGTCACGAAAGATACGCTGTTGAGCAAGTGCTCATTTTATGTAAACCTTTTATGGCGCCGTGGAAAAGTTATCTTCGGTGCTGTGATCCTTAGGTACACACCTGCGCTGGCTGCGCTTCCTGCGATATGAAATATGAATGACGTGTACTAGAGCGCACAGCGAAACTAGTTTCGCACCCTGTAGGGGCTGACGCCTCACACGACTAAGGTGCCGCGCCCGCTGTACTTTTTAATCAAGTATAGTTCCGCGCCAGCATGGGAGCAGGAACAGGTATTTTTATGGGCAGTCCAAAATAATAAACGACTGAATTAAATGTTATGTTCTTGTGAAAAACGACCCCCAAATTTACAGTGCTTGGAAATGATGGATGCATAGTCCGCTCTTACTCTCTTTCTCTCTATGACGTGTAATATTACACTTGAGCTCAATGCAAACAGTAGATTCTGGGAATTTCAGAGATATAAAGATTTTTGAGAAACGTTTACTAGGTGATACGGAGGAGCTTCCCGATCTTTGTGGACAGCTTGCCATTTTAAAAATAATCGAAGCGTTCAGAAAGGACCTAAATACATTCAAAATAGTTTGTATCTTATTTGCCCAAGAAAAATATTGCATTAGGATTATGCGTCATCGGTTTAACAGAGACTTTTTTAAGACCCCTTTTTGTTAAATGTATCGACGAATGCATCTCTCTCTACGCGAATGCTGTAATAGGGCAAATGTTTGTGCTTTTTTCTATGTAGGATTTAATACCTAGGAGTAATTTTCATTAAATATGCTTATACCGACCTCACAACTGACAATAAGCAAAAAAAAAAAAAAAAACACACACACACAAGTGAAATGGGTAGAAATAGTAAAACATAGAATCCCTGGCTGTCTTGAGAAATCCCAGCCTTTTTGATGGTCAACACATTGAAAACAGATACACCACCGGCATTTCTTAAAAACGTAGATTTATCTCGTCAAAATTGAAAAACACCACAAAATCACAACATAACCTAAATTGGGCTAAAATTAAAATGTTTTTACTGAAAACCTCTTATTTTTCGGGGGCAACCAGTTTATTTGCCCCCGAAGCTTTCATAAAAAAATCTGGAAAGTAACAAAACGCATCCACTCGCATTCACAGGGGGGAAGCGTCGCTGGCTATATTTTGCAGATGTAGTATTTTCGCAAATAGCAGCGGAAGGTTCTTTCGACTTAAGAGCTTTCCGGGAGTAACCGATTCATTCACGTTAATTTGATGGTAAACCAATTGGTCCCGTATCGAGAGACCTGTCATGTAGAAACAAATGTGTGATTGTGACATAAAGTATTCCCGTAAAAATTTACTAAAATATACATGACGAAACAGATATTTCAGTGAACGACAGCATATGTTTAACGGAAAGGCAAAGACTAATAATGAACTCATGATGATAGCAGCAAATAAAATAAGCGAAGGGATTAACATTCGAGTTATAATGAATAAAATGTGTATTAACATAAGCTATGCTCTAAATAAAACTAAATAAATTAGACCATACAATGAATTAGCCGGCACTGCGCAAACTGTAACACTATCTTACAAAAAAAAAATCATATATTGAAGCACAGACGATTCAATCTGACAAGAAGTGTAATATAAAGCATTCATAAAAACAGGCAACGCACATTATATAAATAATTTAAAAAAAAAAACTGAAGAGGTTATGTGTTTGCGAAATAAACAAATAATCGTAATCATTTGGTCTCCAGAATCAGGAATGTCAAAAGTATATTTCACATTGATTCGTCAAGCAGCCACAACAGCAGTTTCAAAATATCACTAAAGCTCCTCCCTTCCGGCACGTTCAGAGGAAGGAGAGAATCGTGATTTATTATACAGATACCTGAACATATCCGCGCCCTCCGCAAACACCTTACCCGAGCAGTCAAAAACACCGACGCGCGTTCCATCACAAGCGGCATGCGCAAGACAGTTGAAACCTCTGAGTTTGACGTGCCACCCAGCGGTTGGCTTTTGGGTTTTTTCCGCGTCTACTGATACATCTAGTGATACTGGGGTCAAAAGGTAGGTATATTCAAATTCACAGGACAATAATACGTTAGAATTCACCTCTAACGCTTCTTTTTTTTTTTTTTTTTCCGGGAACCTCTTCAGTTCCCCTCTGTTTATCAAACCTGATCTAGAACATGTAGTTGGAAACAGGGGAAACGTAATATTTGCATGTCAGTTGATACCATAAATTTGTTACCATCTCGGAAGTCGTTTAGGATTTGGAACCGTAAAGTTATCTGCCACTTTCACGACTAGTATGCACGCTGTTACGGAAAGGGTAGTAACTACACAAACAGTAACAAAGTTCGAAATTGGTCGGAGTTGAAACGGTAATTTTGTATACTGTTGATGTATATTGCTTCATTTAGTTCTCCCTTCACGAGTATCATCAATGAAATGTATTGTTATTAGTGTACTGGTCCTGATGACATTTGTAAAATTTTACGCCTCTCGACAAATAATAACCATGACCCAGTGTTATTTCGAATACATCGCTGGGTAGCTAGCCGCAAAAATTAAAAAGTGTAGGGCAATGAATATAAGTTTGTCAATTTTTTGTTTTCTTATTTGAGAATTACGTTCTGGCCTGATGCAGGATTGGATGTTCATTGAAATTTCCGGCGCTACGACGAGAAAGGGATCGTTTGTACAGCAGGATGGACGTCGACTGCGTTCAACTGTGATAGCCAGCCGCGAACAGAGCATGTACATTGCGCGACACTGTTAGCGCAAACAAGCGGTCGTCGCTTTTTACTGTTTCATCCAAAAATCAAATGGCTGTCATCAAAAATTCTAGTGCGGTAGAAAGTAGTCATTTTGGTTACAAACCTAAGCAATAATAATAATAATAAAAAACCATTAATACACCTAAAAAAAATAAAATGTCGTGTCCGCGCTAACAGTGTCGCACACTGTACTTCTGTTGATAAGAAGAAATACTATTCAACCAAACTGATTATTTAGTTTCAATCATGAAGTGACCGACAGGTTCTAAATTCAATGTTTTGTGCGTTTTGTTTTCCCGGATTAGAATATTTTTTGCTTTGGGAGGTTTTGGTGCCGGTCGAGTTAATTTAATTTTAGATTTTGATCGATCGTGTGACACAATAGCTCCTCGTTTTTTATGGCGATAGGCAATATTTGCGTCATATTTGAAATTACTTTGCACTACAACCGCCGGAGGAATGAACAACTATGGTGCAAGTTCTGCGCGGGCACCCTCACGTGATGTCGCGCTACGGTTGTCAACACTTCGGTCTTCCTTTTGTCAAAACAATCCCTGAAAACAGAATACAATTTTTTTTTGTCTAGAACACGCGAACACAAACCCCTTTAATTCCGATGAATGCTGTTTCACAGTCGTATCTTTTTATATACGTATTTGGTCGAAGCGCGGGAAAAGGTGAGTTTCTAGACACTTACTGCATGTTACAACCACACAACTTTTTAATGTTGTTCACGGCGTGAATTCAAGACAGGATCACTTTCTCAGAGAAAAAAGTGGAGTGGCATCCGCGAGTGATTGGATTTCATGAGGAAATGAGTTTTCGAACAAGGGGAGGTTTGTCATTCCGTAGTCTATACACCGTTTGGAAATGAGACCACGTGTTTAGAGCTGTCCCTACATTTATCATTACGTAAGGGTTCACTTGGTGAATCCGTGTAGCCTTAAATATACGTTCGCAAGGACCTAATGCAAATTCAATGAAGGATCAGACACTGATTCACCTCTCTCCGTTATTTTCTTAGATTCTTCAGGATATGATTGTGCCTTTACCATGCAACATTCCTGGCGCGTTCATCGCACACTCCCTGTAGACTTTTGTGCCGGGAAAGTTAACCGCTATCGTCTTTTGAATACTTCGAATGGGGAATCGGTGGCCGTGGAGAGCGATCGTACGTGCCAAACTCGCAAGACGTTCGGCGAAATTTGGGGGCCGCGGATATTTTTTGATTCTGCATCTACTGATGAGTACCAGGTTGCACTGCCACCACTACCTCGTGGTGCACTTGCGCTGAACAGTGTACTTCTGCACTGTGACATCAAGAACTGCCCGTACAGCACTGAAGACTTCAAACGTGCGCTGGAACGCCTGAACGCCTTCAGAGTACTGGTTTCAATGGGAACATACCAGATGAATCATGTCTGGATCGTCACCCTACAATCGTCAGCGGCCACGCACTGGTTAGTTGCTGCCAAGGAGCTAATAATCAGACAGGCGATGCCAGTCATTGAGCCGAGCAACGCTGAAGATAGAGTCAAGATTCATTGGATACCATTTCATGTGTCGAACGACGCAGTACGAAAGGCATTGGAGCCTTTCGATAAAGTTACATAAGTAACAGGGGACACTTGGATGGTCAAAGGTTTCCAGGGCATCGAGTCTGCGAGAGGTTTGTGCGCATCACTCTGTAGGAGGAGACAACAATCGACAGCCTACCGCACTAGTTACTGCTTTTTAGAGCGAACTATTTGACTGTAGTCCCTGGATGCGAACCTTTAAGTTTGCGCTGTAAGCGTGCTGGGCACATACGACAAGACTGCCATGTGCCGCGTTGCTCTGAGTGTCATTGCTTCGGACATGATGTAAAAGACTGCATGAGGACCTACGCTGCAGCTGTCGGACGTTCATAAAATTACCATGGACGCTGACGAGCTGGAGGGAACAGCAGCCAGCACCGCTCCTGGAGACCTCAGCTCTGTATTTAACGGCCGGGGTCTTTGCCCTGATTTTCAAATTCCTCACGAGAAGGCATCAGCATGTAATTTGTCAAATTGTCGGGGAGCACCAAACGTGCGGCATAAAAGGAAGAACAATACAGTGAAACATTCATATTGCAAGAAGTGTTTTGGAATGTTTCTCAAATGAAACGGAACCAGTCGCCTTACTCCAGATAGATCTCGAACAAGCTTTTGATAGAGTTAATCACGAGGTTCTTTGGCAGGTTTTGACACATGTTGGAGTGATAACAGTTATTTTTGATGAAGTCAGTATGGCTTATAGAGGATGCTTAACGAAGCTCATTGTAAACTATAATCTCACTACAAGTATAAAGACAACGCCGGCTTCGCTCTATAGGACAGTTAATGCTTTCACATTAATAATATTGTTTATTTCCTTAAAAAAGTATTTACCTATCACACTACACTCCATTCGTTTTCTCCCTGTCGACAACCAAAATTTGATTCCATACCTTTATATGGTCATTCGTCCTTTTTAGTATTTGGAAATCGCGCGTGACCGTGAGACATGCAGGCATTATCCCTCAGCCTGCAAATCTTTATTTCATTGAAATTATCACCCAGATTAAGATAATTTAAGCTCCCGCAGAGGGTGCTCCAGAGTGGGCGCCAGTACTGAATAATCTCATCCCGATGAAGCAATTGTAACAGCGGTTCATGCTTTAACCATTTACAACTTGTGTTTACCAAGGTTGAAGAAGAACCGATACATGACCATATTTCAAACGTTTCTAATGTCCTTTTCCACATGCTAGCGACCTATGTGTACGGAATTCTCAATACTGTTGACAAGGTCGAATCTTCCATGCATCCAAACAACGCGGGCGTCTATTGTGCCAAAGTGAAATATGTGTACGAATCGCATTAAAATGAATGACTTTACTGGAACTGATAAAGCTAAAATTAAAAAAAAAAAAGGCATTGGTGCCCGAGTGTGCTAGTGTACCGCAGCTCAAAGCACGTGGAGCGCGAACTCGCACTGCAGAATCCAGGGACCCTGGATTCAATCCCGACCCCTGCCCGTTCGAATCAGGATGAGCATTGTACCGGCGTGCGGTCGTGCAATACTACTGCGTGACGCAGGTTAAAGACCCAGGCTAGCTGTCGTACTGCACTGGCTAAATTTCTCATCTTCAGCGTAAGCAGGTGTCGCCGCACCTTAAAGGGATACTTCAACGAAATTTGAAATATTCCCGTCGTGTTCAAAAATAGGTTGAATATGATCCACAATATCCGTAAATGACAATCGCACGTTTGTATTTTGATCCTGGTGGCTGTAGTTTTCGTTATAAACGGCCCACTCTGGCAAGCGCTCGGAGAAGGCCCTGCTTAGAGCACGTGAAATCCAACGCAATCGTGACGTAGGTCGTCTGGAGACGAGCAAAGCTACGGCGAGGCTGACGCCGAGAGGATGGCCTAGTCGTTCCAGCCACCGAAGCGGCTGCTTTTGTACGAATTTTGAGTGACGGGTTAATCTTCTATAATCTTGTAGGGGGACAATAGCGACTTCTGCGACACACAAAAGGGATTCTCGGGAAGAGGGGAGTTCCTCCTTCCCCCCTTCTCTCGTCGTGGCCGGAGGCGAGACAACCTCCGTCACTAGCTGTCAAGGTTCCTAGACGAGCGTTACAAACGAGGCGTTAGCGACAACCACCAGGTGCTCTTTGCTAATCGTTTAATTCGTTTTAAAATTCCTTTTCGAGACTTTTTTAACAAGATATTGGTATGTTCGATGTGATACTGCTCTTTTGAACAGATATAGACCAACAAATGAGCGCCGAAATTTTGTTGTAGTATCCCTTTAAAGCATCTGTGCAACAATTTCAGTGCTTTGCTTAAATAATTGTGGGAGTTGGTGTCTCGACCCCACTAAACTGCTTTTGCTTGCATGTCCTAGTTTTTATTAAAAAAATAATGACAAAGATTAAGGCTTTTGGCATCTCTCAATTCCTTCCCCATCTTCCGAGTCACGTGCTTTGTAACGTGAACGGGGGACGCGCGAGGTTCCGCTGAAGCTCTCACTCTAGCGCCATCAACGTGCAGCGAGAACTCACCCGCTCGCGACCAGGGGACCACGTGCTTGCGAGGCTAGTGCTGCGCGATCAACATGGCGAAGGGAGGAAAGTGTATATCGCGACTACAACGAAATATAGGGGGCGCGCTGGTCAGGCAAAATGGCGGACGAAAGTAGGTTGTTTTCGTCGTTCAGCACGCGGACCACCATAAATTTATTGCACTGCAGCGTAAAATCGGTGTGACATACGAAAGCAAAGCGATTTCTCGGCGGTAGAAACCTTCTTCTAGTCAGTGTGTAGGAATGACACAGCGGAAGCATAAAATGATGGCTGCATTTCCGCCGACGCCGGTCGGACAAGGAATGACTGCGTGCAAATCACTCCTCCGACGCCGGAAGTGACGTAACGGAAGTGACGTCATGTTGTTAATTATAAATAGGTAATATAAATCTTTATTACATACATATTAAAATGTACCTTTCAAAATAAATAAAAATAAAAGTAGGCTGGTGTGATTTCAATGCAGTTTTACAGTAAAAGGTCACGTAACTAAACATTTTTATCACAAATTTGTGTATTTGCAATCTATTTAAAAGCAGCCTAGCAAAAGTTATGAGCTATGAAAATTGTTCCAATACATATAAATACATCTTTATTGCCTTTGTGTCACGTGACGTTATTATTGTGGGCGTGGCGCTAGCGCGTGCGTGGCGTGCGTACGCGTGCTCTGATTCAGCTCCTACTTGCATTGCGCATTGCAGGCTTCTCCAGCCAGGGCGCTCGTGCTGTGAGAAAAACGTCTCGTAGCTGATCTCGTGCCCGTAGCCTTCGTTACACTGCCAGCGAGCGGAACAAAGCACGACGGTCTATGCTCCCCTCACCAGCGGGACCGACGGTAGTGACGGCCGAGTGAGCTCGCGTGCTTAGATGGTTGTTTGCTGTTGCAAAGACCTTAAACGTGACCCGAATCATTGATTATTGCACCTAGCGAGTAGCTTTCAAAGGGCCAACAGCTAAGTTATGTTAAGGTGCTCATTTCACTTATAGCAGCAAGTGTGCATAACCCAGCTGCAGGAAAGTGGAACGGATAGGCAGGGACCCCGGAACTGGGGGGGGGGGGGGGGCAGCTCCACCAAGCCACGTACTTGACTAAGGGCGAGCACGTGGCTCTGTTTTTGTTACGGCTGGTAACCCACCAAATGGTGGCACAACCTTCGCCCACGAAATTCCACAAAAAATACGAAGTAAAGCAAAGTGTCAGGAAACCGCAAACGACGCGAAAGCTAAAAAAAAAAAAAAATGGGGAGACAAAAAAAAAAAAAAAGCCGGCGTTTGCGGTTTGCATAGCACTATCAGGGAGATAACCTGATAGTCGTTTTCCTGTGTCCCTCCCATTTATGTACTCGCTGTTGGCAATGCGGAGGAACGCGAAGCGCTCTGCTTTTGTCCACCCAGGCGGCCGGCGTCTTCGTTTTACTTCTATTTTGAGCAGGGACGTTTCCGAAAGAACACAATGATTTCTTCTAGCTGTTTTGTTTTCTTGCAGCTGCTCTTTTTTGCTTTTGTTGTTCTTTTTGTTGTTTTGGTAATCTGAGCAACCACGAGGGTCGGGTAATTGCTTCCGCGGGGAGAGCCGAAGTGCGAGGCGGAGAGATGGACTGCGCGAGAGGAAAGCTCCTCTTGAACGAGGGACTGTCTACAGGTGTAGCAAGTTGAGGGAATAAAGTTCCCCAACTTCCAAGGCAAGAGGAGACCTGAGCAGGCGACACAGGCAGTGGCGTAACTAGATATGACGGCTCCCATGGCAAATGAAATTTCGCGCCCGTCGCGTAGCCCCGCTGCCGTTTTTTTCCATAGGGCACATGTTGGGTGGACACGGCTCGGCGCCCCCTTCCAGGTGGCGCCCGGGGGGCACTTGTACCCCCCTGCCCCCCCCCGCCCCCCCTAGTTACGCCACTGGACACAGGTTGTCAAGGGAGAGACCGCACTGCAGTTTGTGTTGAAGCACCGCTATCACGGTGGTCGTCGGAGACATCAAAGAATCGCGGCATCCTCGCCTGTATTTCTGTTTCTGGTTTTCGAAACGCCATTTGTTTCTTGGTCAGCCAGCCTGCTATGTCCAGGCGGGTACCTCATTAGACATCCAGACTGTTTTACCTTCTTTTCAAAGACGACCAAAATAAGAGGAAACATGCTAAAATAAAAAAGGGAATGCCCAGGGAAGGTTTACCACCAAAGAACGACCGCGTCCACTGGTGGTAAACTTTTTATAAATTTTCAAGAATGTATTGTTATAACTTTTCCAAGGAACGAAGCTGCGCCGAGAAGTTTCACAGGAATGCGACCACGATTAAATGCACCTTCGTTTAAAATATGAGCTTTCTACGTGAAGGCACACGATTTTTCACTGCATTTTACATCGACACCGTTGATTGGATCAGATTGTGTCAACATCTCATTGCTTCGTGACAGGAATTTTGGATGAATGTATGAACACACGGTATACGTAGTGGTAATAAACCTTCTATACACAGTAAAATCTTGGTAATGGTTGCTTTTTCAATTTTTATCCCCCCCCCCTTTATTTCAACCGCTAGCCCCCACGTAAAATACACTTCCGGGGTCACTGCGGATAGGCCAGTTAGATTTATAACTGGGATATGCCGGTTCTAGTTGGGAACCAATGGAGACCTAACTGGGAATCAACTTGAAGCAAAGAATTGTAACAGTGATTTATTTAACTTAATATGTAATAATGCGTATTCTTTAACATATTATGCATTTCAGTTTTTTTGTTTGTTTTAAGTGCGAACTGCACCTGCATATACTCGGCACCTAAGAGCCAAACTTAATGTTTTCTTCCCAGGGTGATTTTTTTGTAGGTGTTGACAATTGGGCTTTTGATCGAACCGAGCAGTACCGAGAAAGGTGTGCCCACCATTTGACACACTCACGGTTAAAGCTCACTGGGACACTTGGTCACCTATGCTGTCTGGCCCTAGCCTCTAAAATAGAATGCGTAGACTGTGTTCACAGTAGAAGGTGATGGTCGACTCATTCAGTGAGCACGTCTCCCTCACCGTCCTGTAAGTCTATTAGATAACAGCGTATACTCTCTCCTGCCCCAACATCCTAACGTGCTGACCCATTTACATTTCTGCATTTAGTTAGGCTGAACCAACTGTTCAGTTGCATACATAAATATATGCGGGAATCATTTTTTCAAACCGGAGGTTCAAAGATCAAACTCGGGTTTCAGAACATTTAGAAATTTTCAAACATTTTGAACATATGTTTAGAAATTTGATCAATTTTGAACTTTAACATTCCTAACCTGATAAGTTCTAAAGTTTGGAAAAATTTGAACAATTGAACATGCTTATAATATATGTCTAATTTCTCTACATTTTGTCTAAATCATACCTACTTTACCTGTTTTAAAGGACTATTAACTGTTGCACATTAGCGATTTCCGTATTCATACTGTGCCTATTCGTCCAGCATCAAAGCAACCAAGCAATGCCAGTATAATTTCTGTCACAAAAACCCCAAACTGCAATCCAAACGCATTGTCAGAAAGTCAGTGATTTAATGGTAGCAGTGGTACTAATGACTCTGTAGTGGACAAGCCAACTGGGCACAGTGGAGAAAGAAGACGTAGCACACGGGCAAAAAGGCTCGAGAGGAACACACGGATGGGACAGCTCGGCGTTGTATACTGATGTAAATATTTACATCAGTATACATCGCAGCCTTCTTGAAAGAATAAGAAAACGATGAGATTTCTACCATATTACCCCCCTCCCGCCCTGTGGCTTCCTAAAGGTTTACACTTTTGCTTACGTCTCTTCAGCAATAATCCGTTCGGCCTCCCCTGATCTAGGCCGACCACCTACTGTATAACCACCCATTGAACAACCTTTTGTGAAAACATTTGTTGATTGACCAGTTACTGCACATGTCTGAAATTCTCGGGTTCTTCCTCAGCATTAACTTGGTTTTCATCATTTTCAGATTGTTTTGGAGTTTCCTGATCAAATTTTCCAAACACCTTGATGCTGACCACGATGACTGCATTTTTAAAGACACTCACAAAGAAAGAGGCATAGGATTATAGCTATAAACCAAACTAATTGTGTCGAAACTGAGAAGCTTCCAATATTAAAATCAGCAGGAAACCCTGCATGAACCTTACAAACATTAAGGAAACTAAATCTCAGGGGAACGTTTCTGGAGTATTCCGAAAAATTCCGTAGAGTCACGTGCACTTATGTTTTGTGAAAAATCATTGGTTGGGGAATTTCCCTATAAAATCTCATAGGGTGACATTTAGTACAAAAACCTTGTATGAATAATTTTCTCTGAATCATTTTTTTTTGTATATTTTACATTCCCTTCGGTCTCGTGGCAAGATCCTTACCATGAGACCCATGGCTAGACTACATTACTTGGATATACTCCCGTCTCTTCACTCTACATGACCCTCTTAGCTACGCGCACTTATATTTCTGCGCTACCTATTTTGTTTAATTTCTCTGCTTATTCTTCCATCTCCTTTACCTCTATATCCCCATAGATTGGTAGATCCTTTCTTTGTACCTTCCTTCCACAATCTTTCATTTATTAATCAGATTTTACACACAGACCACCATCTCCTTCTCTCATTAAAATTTGCTGATGCGACCTTAAATTTTGTATGATTCTTCAGAAATAATTTATATATGACAGGGCAAAGTCTATGTGTCAGTCGAGCTAGAGTCCTATGCGAGCTAGGGTAACCTATGTGTGTATGCAAGGGAATGATCGGTTGAACTGGTGAGTGATGGGATGGCTGGAGATGACTTCCTGAATGTAATTATTGTTTTAGAGGTTAGAGGGTACTGAATTGCATAGAAATAGAAATACCTTAAGTATTAAATTAACTCCCTTAGTATAGAAACTATTAAATAGACAAGCAACATAAAGAAAGCATTATTCTTGTACGTTGTTGCTTATGCAACTTCACATTTTTATGTTTGAAGTGTTCCCACCACTGAAAGCTTTAATATAATTTTTACTGTTTTAGATATTTAATAATTTAAAGAAAATATCTATACCCTCATGTGTTTTATTTTACGTACACATGTATGCTGAGTGAAGAGCCCTGGCTGAAGCTAAGACGTGTGGTGTACACCATTTATTTGTACTAACCTTATAATTGGGAGGAAACATGTGCTTCATCACAATAGCAACAACATCACAATAGCAATGTAGAGGTTTCAAGACACAAATACAAATAACTCAGAAGTCTGCTTGTCCCCTAAAAGAATATTTTTTATGACATCTGTGCAGTAAAACGCCTACAAGCGTGCTTGTCATTAAAAACGCACGCTATCCAGAATAGCGAGACCCGCAAAAGTGGTTCCTACTATAAGAATGCGCCTTATGGAACAGTTTGAAAATCAGAAAAGAGCTTGTACCCTGGAAGGAGGGTTTCCCCCTCGATATGCTGTACGGCGGGAAAGCGGCGGAACAAGCAACCCGCAAATGAGCTTCTTCCTGCAGGTATTTTCCTTCTGGGAATGCGAAGAACCAGCAAACGTACTTGTCCCTTGCCAGGAGGTGGGAAAGCAGTAGACCTAACATACCATAAGCGCGCTTCTTACTGAGACTCTGTGATTTGCAGCAGTGCAAGAAACCCGCGAGTGCGCTTCACCTTACGATATTGTGTACTGCGAAAAAGCGGCCAAGAAAGACTTCTTCATTATCTACATTCACTGCAAGAAATCTGTACGCGAATCTCGGCATCCAACGAGCACTTATGGCAATAGGCCGCATTGATTGACGGAACATGACTTTATAAATAATCAACTTACAGTTTTCTCACTGGCAAAATTAAAAAAAACCCAGATTGATATGATATTCAAATCAAATTTTATTTATTTAGACTGCTTTCTCGAAAAATAATATCTTGTTTGTCACTAATTGTGTTTTTAAACATAGAAGATTTGTTTCCTAATAATCCCGAGCACATAACATAGTCTGGGAAGGGTAATTCACTGTAAATTCAATTAGAAACTCCCTTTTATGGATATAAATCATGCATTACTTCTAAATTGGAGCAATGGCTGGGTGATTCGATTTTCATTTGGAGAACAAATTTTATTTGCAGCGATACATTGGAAATCATAATATACCTATGGTGCACGCTACATTGTATTGGAGACGCATCGAATTTGTGTAACTAGATGGAGTGACTCCGATGGGTCCGTCCATTATTTAATTCTTCTCTTGAAAGCTTCCATTTAATTCATTTCTGTCAGCTTCGTGCAGCTTCTTGCAGCTTCGTGACTATTATCTCTGCGGCTGGTTCCGCACAAGACATGAACTTTTTGGCCATGCCAAAGGTCGAAAACAATTTTGAAAAGTCTATTTTGACGACGTGTAGAAACCTGGCCTTTCAGCTGAAGCGCACTTTGGAGGTCCAACCCTGTCTCTGGCTTTGCTTTCTGACTAATATATGGAAGTTGGCGGTATGGTCTTACAAACAAGAGGGAAACCTTCTGTAAGACAGGTCGTATACACTAGAACAGTGGTTCCCAAATGGGGTCCGCAGATCTTTTGGGGTCTGCAAAGGCTTTTCAGGGGTCCGCGAAGCCCTGCCTCATCAGTCAAGCCCGGCAATAAAGGTTGGTGACTTTTTAGATTGAGAAGAAACGTTCCAATTTTCGGGGGAGTTTTCTCGTGTGTGTGTGTGAACGGGAGAAGTCTGCCTCACACTAGTAATAAGTTATATCCATTTATTAAATAATTATCAAAATTGACCTACACATTTGCCTTCCCCAAACCAAGAATGGGATCCTCCATCATTTCCGCCGATCCACAAGGGGTCCGCGAAACAACAGGGGTTGAGAACCACTGCACTAGAATATGCAAGATCAACCACAGACCTATACTTTAGTCTGTCTTCCTGCTTCTATACCTCTCTCTGGTGGTATTTGAGTTTGTAGGCTTGTTCATGTATGCATAAATTTCTTGTTATTGACTCTACTCTTCCCCTTATTTTGCTATACCTGAAAAATCGTGCAGAAAAATAGAAATAGCGCTGAATTCTCCTATTTACTTTTGTCTCCATGTAGTCTTATATTTGATCGTTATTCTCATATCAATTATACTGGATAATTATTTTACATTGAATGAAAAGATAAACGCACCTGAAAATAATAAAATGATAGAGGTTCCAGTGGTACAATCAGTGTTTTTCAAATATCTTATACCAAAATGTTTGATTTAAATCAACATGGTAACATCTGCATGATTATTATTGTGATCCAAATCATTCTCTTCAATGCTGATTGATCTAAAACATTCCTTGAGTTTTTATCGCCACCCTGCCCAAGTAGCACAAACCAGGCAAGAACCTCGGCCACGGCCCGGCCATTTCTCGGGAAAAGGTCGGACAGGTCGGCCATCGGCAAATAATCGGTCAACAAGACCGAAACAACCCAGGCAAATAATAGGCTGCATGCTCACTGGCAAACATATGCACTGAACAGCTCGACTGGTGTGCTTACCACATTATTATGTTTGACCCCTCATTTTCCTTCTGATTTAGTCGCACATTTAGTCGCCAGTCGCGATTCTGGCTGTGGCAGTGGCCACCGCCTGCCCTGCCATTGCTCGCTCTGCAGTCAGAAAGCCGGTCTGACTACAGTCCCAGTTGGGACGCTGCGATGTCCCAACTGCAGGTTTCTGCGACATCATTATTGTCTCCTTGAGACCACTTTTGAAACATGGGCGGTGTAGGACAGTGAACACAGATGGAGACGTGCCCCAGGCACCGTAGCGTATACCCAACGCCTCCTTTGTAGATGGCTTGCACGCGACGTCAAAGCCGTTCTCCTCTCTGGTGGCAGAACCCTGCTGTTAATGCACTGGAAGCTGGGCCAACTCGTTTCCGCTCGGTCGCAATGCTCATTTCCTGTATGTAGAATTTTAGCTTCTGCTGCACTGTTGTACAGTAGAGGCTCTGCTCCATCCCCAGAGAGAAGGACCAAATTACGTCAGTGAAGCTATGTAACTGAATGCCTGGTAGGTGTCTTAATTCCCATCATTGACAATGGGATTCACGCAGGCGCCGGTTCACTCGTTTCCCACAGTATGGCGCCCAGGCCCGATCCCGTGCTTTTCGAGAAAGAGAATTGAGAGGCCATGTGCAGTTGCTTGGTACAAAAGCAGCTTTTCTACCAGGGAACTAGAACCCAGTTGTCTGGTAGCAACACAGATACCAGACAAATGAATTGTCTGGTAGCTGTGATGCTTGTCTGATTAAGTCAAAGAAATTGTTAGTAATCTGGGCTAGCAGTTTCTGATAAGCATTTAACTTCACATACATTTAAGGATTAGCAGGAAAATAAGAAATAGTGTTGGTTTCAAACTTTTTGACACAGAAGCAATTGAATACAAACTCCGGACAACTACCACTTATTTCAACTAGCAACATAATTCATTACTGTCGTTGCTGGTTCAAGGAGGCAGTCCACCGTAGTTTCTTTCCATTTTTTCTGTGTTGGAAGTCTTTGTATGGTGTACTGATATTCAAAGATTGATTTGTCGATAGTGAACAAAGTTTTGAAAATGCTGTAAACAATCGCGTCCACAGTGCACTTTCAGCTTGTCGGAGTAATCAACCACGTGTCTCCAAACTGTGGTTTTCTTAATACAATGCTAGTATCAAGCTAAATACTTTGCGACAGTGCTCTCGTGTTAAGCTTTTCCTTATTGCACCAGTGCACGTTGAGAAGCGCATGTGCTCTAGCGGTAAGCCTTTCCACATTGCACCGGTGCATGCGGAAAACACCAGCGCTCTTTTGGTAACCTTTCCCGCGTTGCGCTGGTGCACGCGGAGAAACGCCAGCGCGCTCGCGGTTAGCTTTTTTGCATTGCTCCAGTGCATGCAGTGAAGCGCCTGCGTTATCACGGTAAGCCCTCCCACATGGTGCATGCGGGAAGCACCAGCGCTCTTTTGGTAAACTTTCCCGCGTTGCGCCGATGCACGCGAAAAAACGACAATGTCCTTGTGGTTAGCTTTCTTGCACTTATCCGATGCATGCGGTGAAGCGCCTGCGCTCTCGCGGTAAGCCTTCCAACATTGCATCGGTGCATGCGGAAAGCACCAGCGCTCGTTTGGTAACCTCTCCCGCGTTGCGCCGGTGCACGCGGAAAAAACGCCAGCGCTCTCGCGGTTAGCTTTCTTGCATTGCTCTAGTGCATGCGGAGAAGCGCCGCTCTTTGTGGAGTGATCAGAAAGGTAAAAAGGGGCCCATGTTCGCTAGCTATTGTTGGGGCAGGATTGATACCAGATGCAATGTGTTAATGTCATTACTAAGGTATAAAACAAATTGGCACCCCACCAAATGCAAGTAAACGACATCAAAATCAATTTATGATGCGAAACAATTTATTCACATAATAACACAAAATTCTGATTTCCCCGTCCCACTTCCGACTCGGAAAGATTCCGCGGACTGTACAGTTTTGCATAGTTGTTGGTGTCTTCAGAGCCGATTTACACGAGTAGCAACTTTCTCAGTCTTCGAGGCACCAAGCTTGCCTCGTTTTTGGAGCCTTCTTGTTACCAGATGTGAGGCCCACAAACGTTTTGCTATAATTTCCCCAACCGTCGTAAAGACTGCCAAATTAGAGGCAATCTTCACAGAGACCAACTATTTGGTCAGATTAACAAAACTCTGCTGGAAAAGTTGGAGAATTCTGAAGAGACAGCTTGGTAGACACCCTGAGATAACGAGGAAAGATGTTGCAATAAGGTTTTTACAGCGGAGCTATTAAGGGCTAGTTTCTCCAGTACGTGTCCGTGGGCAAACGAATCTCGACACAAAACTCAGGACAGCTACAGCCATCTATTAGCGATGGCTGCAACCTTTCCAGCCTTTCCACTCTGGCTTGAAGACTTGCGGCCGGCCATTACTTCATTCCCACCACAGTACAGCTTCGCTGGTCTTCCTTCTTCACCAGAGTGGAAAGGTTAAAAATTTGTTTGGATTAAGAATGTCACAATTGGGAAACTAAATAAGCTTTCTTTTTTTATTTCGCCATAATGGATGCTAAATCCATCAGCAAAATTGACAGGTTAACAATATGCAAACAAAGTGGAGAAATAGCCCATAGGCAAACACTGTTGCAAATGAGCCTGCATGGTGGCTCATGTGCAGCAGTAAGACAATAAATGGTAGCCATTATTGTAAGCTTAAAAGGCAGTCTCCTGCTCGAAACTTCAAACCCGACAAAATCATAAGCCCCTGCGTAGGCCTGGTTCGCTGCTTCAAACAACACCCTTCAATAAGTTCATTCTAATATAAAAAAGCCTGTTGGGCCATGGGCATGAATGCTTATCCTGTGTTAGGAAGTTGCTTACACAACTTCATTAACAGAATATGACCCAAGCTTTTGTTGCATCATTAAAACACCAATTATCATCCTACACAACTTCATGGCAGAGAACCGTTCTCTATCCGCCACCCGAGAATGCGCTCCCTAGCGGTCAGGCTTCGCCGAAAGATTTAAATTAAATAAAAAAGAAGAAAGAATAAAAACATCACACATCAACGGTGAATAGTTAGCACTAATAGAAGAAAGAGCCATGTCATATTCAATAATTGAGAAGTAGTTGTAGTGCTAGTAATTCAAAAGTTAATTGACAAATTTTAACTAATTATCCACCTGATTGTGATGGATATTTCACTATCCAATGCCCGCCGAGCTCAATAAGTGAATCAATTAACACGGTATCAATACAATGGTCATCTCAATTAAAAAAGATTAAAACATGTTGCAGATAGGTAAGGAGCAGAAAATCCCTTATACATCTAGAGTCAACATCACAAGGCCATGGC
This sequence comes from Ixodes persulcatus, assembly GCA_013358835.2. Classification (NCBI taxonomy): domain Eukaryota; kingdom Metazoa; phylum Arthropoda; class Arachnida; order Ixodida; family Ixodidae; genus Ixodes; species Ixodes persulcatus. Next base: position 92,961 of record JABSTQ010009107.1, on the reverse strand, counting down.
GGCCACTAGAAAAAAGGCGAAATTAGGCAATTAGTTAGCTAAGATACTAAAATTAGTTAATTCATGTTTATATTTTCACTTGAATGCACATATTGCTTTTGGGGAATTGGAGCTCAACCTCAATATGATCTAGGAGTGCAGTCAAATTTGGATAAAAAAAAAATCCTAGTAGGCGTTACGGGATCAAGAAACATCATCCTGATACACGGCATCAAACTGAACCTGAAACTTTGTGCAAGAGCGTCGGTGAAGTCATTGTTTCGCCCTCCGCTTTGCCTACCGGCACGTGGATTGGCGTTATCGCAGCCGGCTCTGCTCGAGCAAGCAGAGCCAGCTGCGGTAGCTCAGACCCATGTGCCTGCGCCGTGACACAAAGATGATGTCACTGGCACTCTTGCTTTGGCATTGTCTCCTTGTGGTCCTGCTGGATCCTGGCCCTGGCCATCTGGTCCAGGATGTTCCGCACCTGCTGGCCCATGAACCAAGCAAGGACCTGCACACACTACTTGACATTAGCACCAAAGCTGACTTTCAGCCCAACCTTGTCAGCTGCAGCCACCTCAGTCGTTCAAATTGTTAAGGATGCTGCGTTGAAGATTTCACAGAAAAGGTGCTGTGCCTTTAAACTTCACAAGGTACCTATGCCAAAATGTCTAACTGGGACCGGTTGGCATCTCAACTGGTTTCAACTGGGACTAACTGGTCTCAAGTGGGATTCAGTTCGGACTAATAGGTGTCCAGCTGGTACTAGCTGAGGGGTCAAATGGCTTGAACCATTCCCAATTGGAAGTCAAATGGTTTGACCATGCCCAGTTGGGGAACGGGTAGGGCTGAACTGGGACCAGTTAAAGAATTAACTGATTGGAGGTATTCTCAGGTAGGGTTTAAACAGTTTTTCCATTCCCAGCTGGGAATGGAAAATCTATTTTGATAAGTTAAGGTGTATTATATCTGATAATGAAGAAAAAAAAAACTACATTTATAGATTTATACAAATAAATAAACCTTTAATTACTAGCTATACAGTTATGCATTTATAAAAAAATATGTAAAATTTGAATGTACATAATTTTGTTTTGTAAATTGGAATATAATTAGTGGCATAAAAGGTGTGTACCTAAATCAACATTTATGTACATATATAAAGATGTATTAAACATTTATTTAAAAACCTACATTATTTTTTTAATAAATCAATGTTTTGGGCAGTTGGTTGGAGGTAGCCGGCCGCCGTGTCCCGCGCGTGCGAAATAGTTTTACGCGTTGTCGACACATGGCGCTGCATGTGCGACGTGGTTAGACGTGGTCAGGGGCTCTGGACGCGCCACAGCGCGCCAGTTTTTGTTTTGCCTGTTCATTATTTTCTAGTTCTCGTAAGTCCCGCTGCGCCCCGTGGCGCTGCGCTTCATCCTCGATCGGGCGGACTGGGGAGCGCGGGGACGTCGGTAAACACATGGTTTTGGTGTGCACAGCTGCCCAACATCGCTCGCTCGCATGATATATTGCTGCGTTCCGCTGTGCAAATCCAGCACGCGGACGTCTTCGGGAGTTGCCTTCCACAAATTTGAATCCTTTGAATAAACAAAGCAAGTTGCTCCACAGCAATGAAAAGCAGGAAAGTGGTACCTGCAAGCAGCTGCATTTGAAACACTTGCCTTGTTTCTTTATCTCGGCTCCTCGATTCCTTACAATGTCCATAGACGACAGCAGGCACGAAGAATGCACGCAACTGTTTTCATGCAGAAGATACCATAATTTTATTTTAAAACTATTTAGTCAGTTTCAATCAAGTCTCAATGTGCTTCATTCGAGCCATACCAGTTTGATTAGGCTAAGAGTTCGACATACATTTTAGCTCGTCTGAAGAACTGCATTTTCTGTGCGTCCCCCGTGAACCAAAGCGGATTGATGGTATATATTCCAACTGCCCGAGGTGCTGTAATGAGACCGAAATTAAACATTGTGTTATACCGCGATCGCAATCTAAAACAATTCAGAATGAGCTACGATATCCTAATGTCCGTGGGAAACGTGGCAATAACCCCTGTTTAAGTTACAAGGTATATTTGCCAAGAAGAAAAATTTAGGGAATCACTTTCCAACCGCCCGTCGCATCACACGAGCTCGCCCGCGTATCTCATTACTTCAGTTCTGATTCTACAGCGATTTTAAAGCGGCATGGTCTTGTAACTTCACTATCGATCTGCGCGGATAGACCTTACACTTTAAATATAAAATACTTAAAAGGGCCATGAAACGAATTTTGGGTTGGGATGAATGATTTTAAATTGGGACTTTACTAATCGCATATCGTTTAGTTGGCCAAAAGAAAGAGGCTAGAAAGTCAAAAGCCAGCTTTTCGGTGCGAACATTTGAAAATATATAGCGGACTATTTTGTACCTTCTTGCCTTCGAAAGCTCTCTGCCTTTTCTCTATGATACATGCGCGGTTCCAAAAGCGCGTCACCGGCGCCAAACTGACGTCAGCAGAGCCCAGCTCACGCATTGGACACGAGAACTGCGTCACTCAGACGTATGCGCTCGTCAGACATGTACACGTTACCCCAAAAAAGTAACTAAATACCGTTACTCGTTACTCGCTCAAAAAGTAACTAAATACGTTACTCGTTACCGATTCTCAAAAGGAACGCGTGAGTTACCTCAAAAGTAACCAGTTACTTTCCACGTTACTTTGACGACCAAATACACAACTGTTTTTGTTTCATGGTTTATTGTTTTCTTTTTAGTAGTCATTGCCCTTCAGCAGCAGCTGCCTGTAGAAGTTTTCATCAGTTATGTTTCCCCGCTTCCTTGAAAATACATCTCCGGCGACGCTGAAGAGTCGTTCTACCGACGCGCTCGAAGGAACGGCAGTGTTGTGCTTCAGGAAGAGCTGGTGAATCTTCGAGAACTGCGCCTTCATTGAGGACAGCGGGTAATGGGTTATGTGCCTCCCCGTGTTTGCAACCTCCGGGTTTACATTCGGTCCGTACCCGTTTCTAGAAGGTTCAACCAACGAACCTGATTGTGCTCGCTGGGTGAAGGACAGTCCCAGCTGTAGAGTTCAGTACAGCAACGTTTATCGCTGGACACGTCAGTCGAACCGTTCGACTAACGTGTTCAGCGATATACGTTGCTGTACTGTCATACTGGTTAGTTGTTTTTCGGGTTGCCCATCTGCCTTTGTCGCAATAGACGCACAATAGACGCACAATGTCACAATGTCACATCTGCCTTTGTCACAATAGACGCACAATAGACGCACAATGTCACAATAAAAACAAGGCCATTTAAGCGGTGTTGTACACGTTACTCCACAAAAGTAACGAGATACCGTTACTCGTTACTTGGCCTTCAAAGTAACTAAATACCGTTACTCGTTCCTTTTCTAAAAAAGTAACTGGAATACGTTACTCGTTACCGAAAATAGTAACTGGGTACAAGTAACTCGTTACTTGTAACGCGTTACGTACATGTATGGCGCTCGTCAACAATCAATCCGTCGACGAATATTTGGATTCGCGTTCGTGGCCAATGAGTGCCCTGACGGAACTTATTGTCACTGGGGAATGACAAGTTCTATGGTGTGCATAAAAAGCACGGTGGAAGCTAGGAGTCGTCGCACCGGTGCCGAAGGAATGTCACGATCACGTGATTTCACAATTCGCATTTGAGTTGAGGATTAAAGCTAAGGAGGAAGAAGTAGGAAAATCGTTTCATGACCCCTTTAAAAAGCGTTTTCCGACTTCACGATCGACTTGCGCATACGGAATTTACGACGCTTGCATGAACCATGCCAGCCGCAAATCGCTCACTCAAATCGACAATTAAAATAATACTTTGCTGTAAAAGCACGACGGTTAAAAAGTTGTAATTACCGTTGGTCATTACTTCGTTTTCGCGCGAGCGAAGGCAATGCTAGACGCGCGAGCCCAGAGCTCTGTACCTTCTGTACAGTGCGTTCCTCTCTTGCAATGCACGCTCGTGCGTTTCTTCGGGTTAACTTCACGCGCGTATAGCTTCATCTATGATCTTAGCTCGCACATAAGATAAAATAAAGTATAAAAACGTCGAAACTTTTAGATTCTGATCGGTTAAAAAAAGGGTAAGATAAATTCACACGTACAGGAACCCACCAACGGCACCACCGGCACGCTGTATCTAAGGATAAACCGTGGCGGCACCAGGCGGATTTACCTGTCCCTAAACATGGTCACGTGATATTTTTCGCACGGCCCAACTGTGACGTACTCGTGATTTTTTGGTACGCGCGCTCCCGTAGAGAGGGGAGAGCTGCGTTGGTCGCCCATTATAGAGAAGGTCGTGGTAGGGTGCTTACATGTTTCTGCCGCTCCGCTGTTTAGGGTGGCGACAACGTTTGTGATACCTGTTGCCGACAAGCCAGTGTTGCCTACCTTGTTACCATGACAACCTCCGCTGTTTTCGTCGACCATTTTGTCACACTTGCCGGTCGTGCGCTCGGACTACGCCGCTAATCCTCGTTAGGGCTAGGGAGCGCTCACCGCTCTCGTTCCGACGGCGAGGTTTTGGCGTTCAATGCCGGTCTGTGACTGTGGCGCTCCATTTTGTCGCGGGAACTCGCGTTTCGATAAAAGCAACACACACTTCCTGCTCGCAACTTCAAAATATGAAACACCCGAGTAAAGAGAGCGATAGTCATGAGGACCGCCATCCCGCTGAGCCTCCGACTCCTCTTATGAACGGAAACGGAAGTGGCCTCACAGCGTTGTCGGTGTGTCGAGACTACAGGAACTCAACGTTGTGTACGTTTAGCGAAATAAGAAGTGGGAAAAAATGGCTGTGGGAGAGGATCTGGGAAAGGGTAACAAGAGTTGGCGTCACCCTATAGCGGAGCGGAAACATGTACACTCTTAAAAAAAAGGGTACTGTAGTACCCTCCTTAAGGGGGTAACCGACTTGCACACAGGGCAATCCCTTTTGGAGGTATCGTTACCCCCTGCATCGAGGGTGCAAACTTACCCCCTGGGTTAGGGTGCAACATTGCATCCTTTTGGAGGTAACCTTAGTTCCTTTTGGTGTTAAAAGTGCATCCTTTAGGGGTCAGCCTTTACCTCCTTTAGGGAGGAATTTCAACCCTTTTGAGAGGTAAGACGACGTAATTGAGGGCGCTGCTTTTACCTCCTTTTGGAGGGAACTATGATCCACTTTGGGGTTGAATGCACACGATGAGAAAAACAGCTCAGAAATCGCGATCTACGAAGAACAAACACGACAGAAAAGTGCTGTCCTGTCATGTTTGTTCTTCGTAGTCCAGGCTTTCCGAGCTGTTTTCCCCATCATGTATAACAGCAACCAACTGGCCCAGTTCACCACCTTATTACAGGTTAAATGCACACTTGATGGAATCACTTTGGAATCACATGACAATGTTTTATTGTGGCTGTCACAAACAGAATGGCATAAAAATCAATGGCATGACTAGACATCGTATAAAAGTTCTAAGGTGAAACCACTAAGCGCAATAAAGGCATCTGGAACAACACTTTCGGGGCTCTAGTCGTAGCTAAAGATGAACTAGAGGCAGAATGCAACCAGGACTGCCTCAGCAGGCAACGCGGCTTCGAGATCTCCCTCCACTGCCACATAGCTGGGCGCCTCAGGATTAATTAGGCTTGAGCTGACAGCCACCGGGTAGATTGCACTGCCTGCCTGGAACCAAAAAAATGTGGAAATCATGTGATATGAAGTTCAAACATATCATCCCCAATTTGAAGAAATTGTGAAGAAATATTAGATTTTTCTAAGACGCATTTGGAGCATTTGATGGGCCACAGATCCAGGATTATAAAGCATCGACCATACTTACCAGACGTGACCAGTTTAACTGTTGACTAACTATCACTGACTAAAATTATCACATGGCAGGTGGTAATCATAGATTAGTAAGCACTTTGTATTCACCGGTTATGTTTAAATTTGTCACCCCGATTTACTTAGGTGACTAACAAATCTTAGTCAAAGGGGTACAACTACTGTAGCAGGTTAGTATATACAAGTGCTGATTGTTGGGCGAGTTGGTATTGTACGTGAAAAAAAAACAACATGATTGCGCTTTAAGACAAGGACAGAGGAAGAACATACACCACAGAGCGCTACACCACATTAGCTACTCAGCACCACAGCAGATCGCTATGACCGCCAACCCTAACTGCCGAACTTCGGAAAATATGCAAATATTTTTGCCGAAGTGCTCTGCCAGATAAAAATTGAATTTGTTTTATTTAGACATGAGAAGAACAGCACACAAGGACGAGAACACATAAAAAGAACACACCGAAAAAGACACACTCAAGCGCCTTGTGTGTCTTACTCTAATTTATTTACTCGAAGTATACCCTCAATTTTCTCTGGAAAATGAACGAACACCACACACACAAAGAAAATTAAAAAATCAAGAACCTCATTTCAATTGCCCAAATGCGAACAAGAACATCAAAATAATATATCTGACTACGCTTACCTGCAGTTGCGTCCAAGGTAGCAGGCATCCAGTACCCTCGACGAAATCACCCTACAACGTTGACGCAGTAGGAAAGAAATATATTCAATCAACTTCAAATAATGCAAACTTAGCCGTCTGACTCGCCTATTGCATGATCAGCTTTTAAAAATGACTTCTCACACGCAGAAAAAAAAAATGCCAAGACGATATACTTGCTAGTCTCTCTGCCGGCAATAACTTAATGACCTTATTCAGTAATATACTACTATTAATGTTTGCGAAGCGCACGAATAATTTCTAACTGCCGAATGTCGAACTTCGGCAAATATGTAAATCTTTTTGCCGAAGTAATTTGCCAGATTAAAATTTAAAATTGAATCTATGTTTTATTTAGACATGAGAAGAACAGCACACAAGCACGAAAACAGAAAAAATAACACCGAAAAAGACACACTCAAGCGCCTTGTGGGTCTTACTCTAATTTATTTACTCGAAGTATGCACTAAATTTTCTCTCGGAAATGAACAAACAGCACACACACAAAATAAACATAAAGATCAAGAGCCCCATTTCAAGTGCACAAATGGGAACAAGAAAATCAAAATAAAATATTGCACAACGCTTACCTGCAGTAAACTGTGTTAAGAACTGTCACGAGATGCGTCCAAAGTAGCAGGCATCCAGTGCCCTCGACGAAATCACCCTGCAACGTTGCCGCAGGACGAAAGAAATATATTCAATCAACTTCAAATAATGCAAACTTGAGCCATATCTAACTCGCCTACTGAATGATTACTTTCAAAAAAACCTGATCACACGCAAAAAAAAAAAAAAGCCAAGACAACTATAATTGCTAGTCTCTCTGCCGGCAAAAACTTAATGACCTTATCCCGTAATATACTACTTTTAATGTTTGCGAAGCGCACGAATAATTTCTAACTGCCGAATGTCGAACTTCGGCAAATATGTAAACATTCTTGCCGAAGCAATTTGCCAGATTAAAATTGAATGTATGTCTTATTTAGACATGAGAAGAACGGCACACAAGGACGAAAACGCACACAAAAAAAAAAAAAAACACAAAAAAAGACACACTCAAGCGCCTTGTGTGTTTTGCTCTAATTCATTTACTCGAAGTATACCCTCAATTTTCTCTCGGAAATGAACGAACAGCACACACACAAAATCAACATAAAAATCAAGAGCCCCATTTCAAGTGCACAAACTGGAACAAAAAAATCAAAAGAAAATATCGGACTCCGCTTACCTGCAGTAAGCAGTGTTAAGAACTGTCACGAGATGAGTCCAAGGTAGCAGGCATCCAGTATCCTCGACGAAATCACCCTACAACGTTGCCGCAGGACGAAAGAAATATATTCAATCAACTTCAAATAATGCGAACTTGAGTTATATCTAACTCGCCTACTGAATGATCAGAGTTTTAGAAATGCCTGATCACACGCAAAGGAAATGCCAAGACAATATAATTGCTAGCCCGCTGCCTGTAACAACTTCATGACCTTATTCCGTAATATAATACTATCAATGTTTGCGAAGCGCACGAATAATTAGCTCAGACATTTATATTCGGTATTTCAAGGTAACGTGACATTTTACCAAACTATTTATTAAACCTCGTTAAATTAAAAATTAAAAAAAAAAAAACGTTGATATTAAGAATCAGTGTTTAACACTGATTTTTACAAATATCACCGACTTTGAGAATAAATCGCGCCGGTTGGCCGGTGCCGCCAATGAATGCCTGATCGACTACTGCTCTGCGGGGAAAAAACAAAATAATACAAAAAACAACCACCTTATGAGATTTTCAAATATCTGATCAGATCCTCTATTTAACGTCCGACGCGACACACCAACGGCCCCAAAAAGAGAAAACCTCCTACCCCCTCACGCCTTAAACGTAGGCGACACCCGATTGAAAAGGCGTCCTGCCGCCCGGCAGAACCGCCGCTCTCCCCCTTCGTCCACCCGCACACACATACACCGGGAAAAGCTGCTGGCTACGCCACTGGTTAGAGTATGTCAACCTTCTAAATATGCGCTAGTGCAAGCGACAGTCATTCCTGTTCTTGCTCTTTATGAACTTCGATGGTCTAAACCGTGTTTGCGTTCGCGCCACACACTAATTTTATCGAACGCTCGACGCCTTCAGACGCGCCAACATGTCCGCCAACCCTTTGTCTAAGGAAGACGGGGGTCGTCTTCCCGGGCGGTCATAACCAACGCCAACTGCCGCCCGCGCAGAACATTTCCTTACCTGCATACGGTGCACACGACTTGGATCTTCGACTGAAGTCAATACAGCGCTCTCGGTGACCTCGTAAGAAGAGACTGAGCCGAGCAGAACCATAAAGAACGTTCCTGCGCTGGGACGCCTCCGTCGAACGTTCGAGGAAGAAAGACCGAAGGCGACAGACGCGACGACGCTACCGACGCTCCCGGTCGACCGGGCAGCGCTCTCCCACGCATGAGCGAAAATTACACTCTTCCACAGGACAACGGAATTAGATACACCACCCCACATGCGCAGGCGATAAACCGGTTGTGGCGCTTAACTTGGCATTGTGTACCCGCGCGACCACCTCGATTCACGGCTGCACTCAGCCGCCCCAACTTAGCTGGAGCCGAAAACACAACTGGCACGTTGTACCTACTTGCAACCTTTTTGACACCGTGGGACACCTTGTGCATATACGGCAAGACCACGGGTCTTACCGTTGGTTTTTGTCTTGCCTCAGTACTAGCAGGCCTTCTAAACACCTTAACCAAGGATTCCACGACGCCCAAGACAACTCCCAAAGGGAAAACAGCATTTTAAAACCTTTTGACTTGCAGAAAAGCTGTCACCACACCTATGGGTGGCACGACTTAAACAAGGCGGTGCGGAGACCGGACAGTGCAATGGCTCTTTTCACTGTCTTAGAGTGTGCGGATTCATACACTAAGAGCCCTTTTTTAGACCTAGGCTCATAGGCCCAACACAAATGCGAGGGCTCACATCGAAGATTGAGATTTAAAAATTGTAGGGCACCCTCAGAAGTGGTCTCAGACTTAAACTTTAGTCCCGGAGAACAATCCATAAACACATGTAACATCGAGGCAACCCCACTTTTAATATCTTTGTTATCGTTGCCTTTCAGCACAATCAGGTAGTCATCAACATACCTCAACACTTTGACCACCCGATCGTCCAGCCGCTCAGCAATTGCCCTATCACACTTACCCAAATAAATGTCACTGAGAACGGGCGCAACGTTCGACCTAATGCATATACCGCTCTTCTACAAAAACGTGTCGTCTTCGAATGTAACAAAGGTGGACGCGAGGTAAAAATGCAGTAGTTCAAGGAAATAGTCACTCGCAATCCCAGAGGAACTCGAGAAGGCCACAACCCCGAACGTATCAATGCACTCCTCCACGGCCTGAATCAGTTCATAATGGGGAATTTTATAAAGAAATCTTCCACATCAAACGAAACCAGCTGATACGAGCCAGGATTATCATCCCGTAGATAATTGACCAAGGCCTCCGAGTTGCGAACAACAAACGAACAACAAAAGGGTCATCAAGCATAAGTGACGACAAGTGGCGCTGCAGAAAGCTTGACACATGCACCTGCCATGAACCTTTCTGAGTGACAATGGCTCTTAAAGGCATCAACTCTTTGTGGGTCTTAACCGCGAAAAACGCCTCCAGACTAAGACCTTTCGCTGCCGACAAAGACTTTCTTAGCGAATCCAGCCCAATGTTACAGCATATCTGCACAGCACGCGCCTTAACCTTTTTCAAATCAACCCCCAACAATGGCCTAAAATTCTTCAGTATCGCCTCCCCGGCCTTCTCAAAGAACAACCCCTGAGGCGCCACGACAAAACCCCCCTCTTTATCGGATACCAGCAACTTTAACCGCGAGTCATTGAAAAACGATACAACAGTCCCCAGATTCATTCTTTTCACATTTCTTCCAACCCCTTTTAAAAGCCCTTCCGCACACTCTAGTACGCAACGTTCCCTACTTTCCGGGTTCGTTTTTTGAGACACTTGAGGCACCAGGCCCAGCATCTCTGAAGGCCTGATCAACGGTTCGGTAGCAAACCAGGGATCCTTCTTTAAAATGTTCACGATCTTATCAGGAGCAGAGGCACCACCCAGGAACACAATATTGCCTCCCCCACTCCCCTCCTGATGATGCTTAGATTTCTTTGGCAGCGAAGCAAGCAGACGCTCCCATAAAAATTCCATCGCCATCGCAGACTCCCTTGTGCAGCGTCGAAGCTTCCTCTCCGCTGCGCGTTCTTCATTGGAAGTCCGATAGCAACAAACACTTAGGCCATCCTGAAGTAGCCTGACCTGTCGCCAGGCCTCGGATCGTAGAATCTTACACATGCGCTTGGCATGTCCAGACGACGGCCCCATCAAGCCTAAAAGAGCAGCCACTTCAGGCGGGAGGATACCTTGTCTCATGACGTATCCGAAGTGTGTTGCCTTGCATGGAGCCGTGGCGATTGCGTTGATGTGGAAGATGTCATGATGAGGTTGATTGGGAGAACACATAAAGGGGCCCGATGTAGAAGAAAGGAACTGCAACGAGGTGTAAAGTTGAGCAAGTTGGTTGATGGTCATATTGAATGGGTTAAAACAGCGCAAAAAGACGAAGGACCAGTAAAAGGAAACACACAGACACTGCACTGACTTACAACTGAATTTTTACTTCTGCGCCATTCAGCAAGTAAACTTGAAACGAGATAAACGTACAAGGCAATCGACCCGAAAACACGTCATCTTCCTATCAAGCCGACACGTGGCTGCACGTATTTACCCGCCTTTCTGATAAAATGTATCTCATCACTAACCAGGGCAAGTGACGGAACACTTATGCACATGCCGGCGTCATGGTTGGCAATAAAAAAAGCTTCGTCAATTTCCTCAACAAGAAAAGCTTCGTCTTTTTGCTCTGTTTTAACCCATTCAATATGACCATCAACCAACTCGCCCAACTTTACACCTTGTGACGTCTTCACTGATGCTGACAGACGCTAGCGGCTAATCATCTTTCACCACGCACGAATACTAGCTCTGAAAGGGCGATTCAATCGTCGCAGCTGGCTAACGACGCAGCTGAAGCGTTCCTCACCGGGATACACTACGCTTTCTTCAACCCGGAAACGTTGCCGTCTCCGAACCAATTATTTATTTTCTTTATGTTTTTGACAAATAAAGACTGGTCAACCTTCCATTTTGTGCCGTGTTTCGTTGCTAGAGTTGGCACCAGCGGGGCCAATTGGTTCCATTAACCAGCTCCACCAGTTCGATCAAACCGAAATTGGATCCACCAGTTAGATCAAACCAGGCTGGCCGTAAAAAGGTCCCTTTTTTACGGCCAGCCTGGAAATCTTTGCTGCCCCATATTCGCGCTTTTTAGTACAGCGGCATAATGCGCATAGGTACCTTGTTGTCCATCCGGCTTGGGTGGACCCCGTCGCGGCCGATCCACTGGTGCTACTCATCAGCCAGCCCATCGAAGAACCTGAACCCTTCCCTGCGACAAAACTCTCGCAGCAGCGAGTTCACCTGTCGATTATTCAGAGCCTGGAACTCTGCAGCGTGACTACGCTGCATTTCCTATGAACAGAACCTATTCTCCCGTCTCGGAAGCACGGCAGAAAAGGCGATCTGCACCACTGGATTGCGTTCACAGATCTGGGCAGCTAGACGGCGATATTGGTCGATGTACACGCTTGCACTAATATTGAGGTTATTAGTGCCGACGTGCGGGATTACCATATGGAAATTGGGTAGCCTTTCAGATGCCTATGAAAACAACTGCTCGATCCTAATACCACTAAACGCCGCAACCTAAACAGTCATCCGGTTATTCAATGGGAAGTACTGGTGCAAATACTTCACCATCGAATCGCCGGCTACCAAAACTCGAGGCATGTTGGGGAAGCGGCCACGCCAGGCTTACCACGGGACACAATACAATCGACACGATCAAAGGTAAAATACGAAGAGTAGCACCAGACAGGGAAATGTATTGCTAAACAAAACGATTCAAAGAGTGCGAAAATCCGCCAAAATAGCTTGCGTGACCGAAGTTGACGGCAGCGCAGGCACGATGGGAATGGTACGTGCAGTACAGGGCAGGACCCACAACCGACCACGGAAGACTGCAGGGGCAAACGCGTAAGGACGGACATGGTAAGGGCACATCTTTGACGTGTACCTCCTTGGGTACACGTCAAAACAAAGGCAACATCCGGGGCCGGGGATGATACATTATTCCGGCGTCGTCGAGTGATTTCCACACGGCCGTCTCTCCTCCGACGGAATACGTCACTTCCGGCGTCGGTGGAGTGATTTGCATACAGGCCTTCCTCGTCCGACGGGCGTCGGAGGAAGCACTACCAAAAATATTTACTGGAAGCGATGTTTGTTGCTATGCTGCCTACGAGGATCAAGCAGCGATAGCAGACGACAGAGGCCGTGCTCCAAAATATACTTGATCTTACTCCAGGGTAATGGTTTTGTACCTTGGCGTTTTAAAACCTACCCGCGTCCAGCGCTTTTCAATCTGTGTTGTCACGTCGCGCGACCCGCCGGAATTACTCGGATCCATTTGAGTAAGATTTGGAACACAGTCACAGTCGAAACTACCCCCTCTCCTGAGCTTCTCGGTGTTGCCGCTACGCGGCGTCTAATACGCTGGAGTCACCAATAGTCCGGGTCCAGGTCTAGCCGTCCCTGTACCGGCTTCTCGCGGCAGCAGATAGAGTTGACGGTTTTGTTTACCTCGGATAAATGACGCCACTAAAACTCCATATAATAAAGTTTTGTCGATTACACCAGGATTTTGACACATTTTTATTTATGTTAGAATGACAAGATTTATAGAAAAATTACGTTTTATCGAGCAGGTAGTTGCACAACTTGCTATTTTTTTTACAAGTCCCCCTACACGTCACACCGTGTGGTTCTCATGGGCGCCGCTCGTGGCTGCAGATCGGGAAATATTTAAATATTTGCATTAAAACTTGGGTTTGGGCTAGTTGGTCCATTACTGAATAAAACGTTAAAAAGCGCGAACAAACGAGGACAATAAAGAAACACGGATGACACCCAGAAGCCGCATTTTAACACGACAAATGAAATATTTACCAACATAGGCGGTCGTCCGTGTTTCTTTATTGTCCTCGTTTGTTCGCGCTTTTTAACCTTTTATTCAGTTAAATATTTGTCTCGCAATTACGGGGTGGAATTGAAACATCTCGAAGAGACGAGATGTGCGTTTTCTGTCCTTTGTGACAAGATAAACAATGTCAAATGTAGAAGCCACAAATTCTTTCAATGCTAAAATTGTTGCACAGCTACTTTAAATGCAGATCGACCTTATGCTGTCTAAACACGAAAGTGAATTCCTTTTCTTTTTGTTTAGCACTTTGAATTTAGATTGGGCCCGTCCCAGCAGACAAAGACTACCCTTTCGGGAATTTCTACTAGCTCATTTAAGTAGTGCGTGCAAAATCCCTGGCTTTGATCCGACCTGAACGCGATTGCTTTGGTTGGTCACATTCTGGGAGTTGTGAAGCCACCCACAGTCGGTGTGTACGCTGGCGAGCGTCGGATTAGTGAAGGCGGATCACGTCGACACTAAGCGGATTATCGGTCACAGGGGGTTTGAAGTGATCAGTCTGTCCGCAGACGAGGTTCGTACACACGAGAACAAAACGAAATTTAGAAACTCGGCGAGCAGATATACAGACGTGCTTGCTGCCACCGTTTCATTGTATATATACAGGGTGTTTTTTTTTAAGCTTAACCGATTTGTTTAAAAAAAGCCGTGAAAGTTACACTTATGCCGCTTGTGGAGGTGAGTTATACGGCTAGGGGGACATATTATGGGAGGCTAATCGTAATGATCAGTCGGCTAATTAATTAAAATTCGTTAATTAACTTTTTAATTAATGAAAATAGACATATGGTTTCAATTAGAAACTTGCTCAGCGTCATCGAAAACCCCTAAATCAGTCATTTTCAAAAAGATTTTGAGCGCGTCAGAAGCGTAGTAGTGCACTAAAGTTACCACTCGTGGAGCAGGTACAAGGCTGGGGCTAGATAAGAGACGGAAAAATCACGCGGGCGCCTTATCGCAACCTCTAGCTTTGTACCTGCTCCACGAGCGGTAACTTCAGTTCACTACTACGCTTCTCACGCGCTCAAAGTCTTTCTGAAAATGACTGATTTAGGGGTTTTCGATGACGCTGAGCAAGTTTCTAATTGGAACCATATGTCTATTTTTATTAATTAAAAAGTTAATTAACAAATTTTAATTAATTAGCCGACTGATCATTACGATTAGCCCCCTATAATCTGTCCCCCTGGCCGTTTAACTCACCTCCACAAGCGGCATAAGTGTAACTTTCACGACTTTTTTAAAACAAATCTGTTAAGCTTAAAAAAAACACCCTGTATATATATATATATATATATATATATTCTTATGAAAGCATAAGCGTAACCGTACTTTCGCACGCGAACAGAAGAAAAGGGACATTCTTTTAATACGTCTTTGTTGGGAGATTAGAACTGGAACACGCGTAGCTTAAATGCTGCAACAGTTAGCTTGCCAGAAATTGCTATTTCGGTCTACATCTTTTCTTCCACGGGTTTATTGCGTTCTCCAAGTTGCGAGGTTGTTCCAGTCTTTCCTTCATACTTTTAGTGTTTTTTTTTTTTGTTTTTAAGCGAAAGTCTTTTTAATCTTCTCGGTGGAAATGTTCATATGACGGGTAGCAATTCTGTAAATAAACACAATAAAAAGCCGACCAAAACGAGTTTTAAAATTTATTGATTTGCGTAATATAAATTACCAACAAATTAAATGGAGAGACTCAGTCGGTTTATACTATCAGAAAGTTTCTCATTCACGCTTTAAAATAGGATACAATGAAGTATCTTGTGAAATACCTATGCTGCGTAAAACTTCTGGAGTGGCAATTAGGAATAATTTAACATATTTCATCTAACGCAGGCAACAGTTCAAGTTCGGTGTATCTGCATGTGCTGGACAAACCCATTCATAATAAATCGTGACCAATATCTGAGTTGCTTCGACTGGACCAGGCGGGGTTCGAGTTAGGTTGTAAGCGTGGTGCGAACGATAAAGGTAATAATGATTAGTGCGTTGCGTTCCTTGCCCGACTTTTCCAATGTTTTGTTTTCAGTAATAATTTTCCTTCGAGCTGTGGGTGAAAAAAAGGAGAGGGGGGGACTTTCAATAGCATACCGTTTCATGAAGAAAAAACTTAATATTTTTTCACCTTAAAGTGGAAGGATTAGATTAAAAATAAATTGACCATGAAGTCAAAGCCAAAGAAACCTGCTGAGAGCCACAGGGGGCAGCTGTCATCCAAGCTTCCTGAAGTTGCCTCTTAGGGCGTGGCCATTCCCTAGCATCCTATTATCTCTCCGCAGCCAATCAGACTGCGGCATTAGCCGACCAGAATGCCAAAGGACGAATCCCGAAGCAAGAAGCGTAAACATAATTCGCGTGCACACCCTGCGTTTCTCAGAGTGTCAGTGACTCTGGGAGCTTCGACACCACCTTCGAGCTAAATCGCTCGAGTTATGAGCTGCGGAAATTCCTCGCATAATTAGAATAAATTTAATTTTTTTTAGGACCCAACTGTTTCGCTCTGAGACCCAGAAGCCGCATTTAAACACGACAAACGAAATATTTACCAACATGGCGGCCGGTCAAGGTTTGGTGGCCGCCTAAAGGTTAGATGAGATTTGTATCAAGGGGCCATAATATATCCGCAAATAAGACAGTTTACTGATTACTGAATTTTTGGCTGTCTGAGCTCGTGCTCAGCAACCTTGGTCGGAGATGCCACCATTTTAAGCGTGTAGGCTGGATCGCGGATCGGGAACCCGGCGGTGGCACCACCGGCGGTCGTTACTTGACACCAGGCAATATACATGCATGTTTATGAAAGAAATTAATAAAAATGAACTTTATGAAACTTGCGTAAAATGTCTTGTCAAAAAAAAAAAGAAAAAAAAAAACTTCTATGAGGGTTTGCGGGAATAGTATGACAGAATTTGCAGTTTTTTATAAACGTTTGAGAAGGTTATTAAGACACACAGCGTGCCAATCTTGTGGTCTGCTGCCATTGTCGCAATTCGTCTGCTCGACGGTTCCGAATTGTTGTCGTCATGTTTCAAAAACTCCGTGTTTGCTTAAAATAACTCGCAGCACAAACACATTTTGTTTTATTTTAAAAAGGGAAGCTACTTTAGCTAACAAGAGTAGATTTTTTAACAGACAACGTCTGCTTTAATTTAGAAACACTGAAAATGATGCCTCAAACGCAATATGCAACCCTTCGTAATTAAAAATATAAAAGTGAGCATGGCATCGAAGCAAACCTTTCTGGCCCCGTGCATGACAGCGTGGCTCCCACTGGTTACTCGCGGGCCCTGTGGAGAAAGTCAACGGAAAATACCCCCCCCCCCCCCCCCCCCCCCCCCCCCCCCCAGTGTAGGAAGTATTGACACCGCACCACAAAACTTTCCCACCAATCCTAGGAACCTTTGTGGAAGTTCGGTTGTCCCAAATACAGAATACAAATGAGTAATCTCACTTTCTCACGTTTCTCCCTTAGGGTGTAATAAACACGTTTACAAAAGAAAGCCTAAGTGTTTTTCTACATAACTAAAGAAGGCCACCTTTGGCCAGAGATTGGACGCGACTACGGCGTCAACTTCCGGCTAGGAGTCGTGTTCTCACGGATTGGACACGGCTCCCAGCCGAATGCTGACACCGTAGTCGTGTACAATCTCTATCATACGGTGGCCTACTGTAGTGACGAAGAAAAATTCAGCACTTAGGCTTTCTCTTCTAGAATGTGTTGGTTTCATACAGTGGTTCATACAGGGGTCCGCGAAGGCATTCTAGGGGTCCGCAGAGTCCTGCCTTATCAGTCAAGCCCGCCAATAAAAGTTGGCTTTTCTGTTTTTGTTTTTTTTAGATTGAGATGAAACGTTTTCATTTTTTGGGTGCGTTTTCTCGTGGGTACGTCAATGAGAGAAGTGTACTTCACACTAGCCCTTATTTATATCGATTTAATAAATAATTGCCATAATTAACAGATACCTTTCGCTTCCCATCACCATGAACGTGGTCCTCCATCATTTCCGCCGATCCACAAGGGGTTTGCGAAACTTAAAGGGTTGAGAACCACTGGTTTAATGAATTCGTTTGCGCCAAGCAAAGCCGCCGGTGGTGCCACTCGACCCCAGCAAAACAAGCCTCGATTCGCGATCCAGCCTACTACAAGAGCCGTTAGTAACCTCGTAGCATTAGTAATAAAATAGATAAGCTCGAGCTCATTTTATTGAACTACGATCCTCACATGACGATCATCTCAGAAACCTGGCTTACCAGTGAAAATAATGATAATAAAGTAATTCCGTCATCGCACAAAATATTTAGAAGAGATCGTTCATCGCAGGGGGGAGGCGTAGCAATCGTGCTGAAATCATCAATCGAACATGTTTTACAAAATCAGAGAGGTGATCACGAAATTTTGTTCAGGACTCAGAGTGAATGTGTGCGGTTCCAGTGTCATTTTGTGTGCTGTGTATAGGCCCCCAAGTTCACCCGCTGACGTTTTACTAATGTTGTATGATCAATTACTACGATTTCAAAATGACAATGTTATCCTCTCTGACGACTTTAATCTCCAGAAATTAATTGAACGAGTTTCACAAATGCATCCGCTGAAAATGGTACAATCATTTGTGACAAAATGTTTGCATGTGATTTATCACAGATTGCAACAGAGTTTACACACGTCGAGGGCTCAAGTTGTTCGTTTTAGACCTAATTTTTGTGACCAGTGCCTTTTCTGGCTGCCATGTTAGTGTTGAAGAGGGTGAGTCAGATCACAAGTTCTTTGGTAGGGCTTCCAGCCAATAAAAGACGCAGGGTGACGACTGTAAATGATTTCAGTCGTGCTGATAATGACAGTGTTCTTAAAAAATTCGATTCGGCATTTGCTCACTTCCAAATAAATTACTTCGATGTATTTGTTCTTCGGCAAATATTTAAGCTTATGTGCGCCTTAAGCTTAGACAACGTCATTCCTAATAGGTGTCCAAAACGAACCAATCCGTGTATTGATAGAAACATCATTCATCTCAAACGTAGATTAGAAAGAATGAAAAAAAAATGTAATCCCAAAGGGGTACCTGAGTTACAGGCTCAGTTAATCAGCATAATTGCACAATCCATAGAGAATGCTACTTTGCAAATGATTTGTTAATTTTTCGAAAGGATGACCCTGAAGACTTTGGAGGTACCTGGTCAACAAGAATAATCTGTTGAAGAAATTATGATAAATGACAGTCTTGTTTCAGATAAAAAACGAAATTTCGCAGCATTTCAACTTTTATTTTCAATCAGTTTTAGGAGAAAAAGATGAGTATGAATGTCGCGGTTCTTTGTCACCCATGACTGCTGATTTTATTTCCCATCAAGGTGTTTTGTCGATGCTGTTAAATCTAAAAACAAAGTCTAGTGTAGGCCCCGATAAGATTCCAAATATTTTTCTTCGACGGTACGCAGAGTCACTGACACGTTTTTTGACAATAATATATCAAACTTTCTTTTATCACCCGTGTGCTTCAGAATGACTAGCTCTTAGCACGTGTCGTCCCATTGTCGCTAACAAACTATCGTCCCATTTCTCTCACATGTACATGTTGCAAACTCATGGAGCATAATATTTCAAACTTTATTTCTTTATTTTTGGCGGAAAACAACATTTTGTCCTTCTTCCAAGATGGTTTCAGAAAGGTGTTTTCCACCACAACTCAGCTTTTAACCACGGTCCACGACCTCGCCACTAGTCTCGATAAATCTGGTCAGGTAAACGTAATATTCTTGGATTTCAGTAAAGCCTTTGACAGGGTCCCTCGTAAAAAAGTAGTATTTAAATTAGAAAATGTTGGTCTTCCAATTCTCGTAAATGAATTAAATCATACCTACAAGGGCGCAAACAGATCGTTGATATTGGTGGTGAATTTTCAAATGGGTTGCGTGTATCTTCGGGTGTACCCCAGGGAAGCGTTCTGGGGCCCGTGTTATTTCTAATATACATTAATGACATTGTTTCAGTCATCGATGAAAGTGTAAAGTGTGAAAGGGAATCATTGTGTTCGGTTCAAATATATAACAAGCTCATCCGACCAGTATGCATTAAACTCTTCACTTTCAAAAATTGCAAATTGGTGGGCCGACTGGCAAAGTAAATTAAATTAAGGAAAAATTGTTTCATTACGGGTTACCAACAAAAAATGTCTACTTGATTTTATTTACGATGTCTGTAGCTACCCCGTGCGCGAAGTTTCTGAGTATAAGTACCTAGGACAGACGATTTCTAAGACTCTCTCATGAGATACACACATCAATAACATCTGCTCAGCCGCATTCCATAAACGTTGGTTTCCTTAGACGCAAAGTAATGAAAACACCATCTAGACTTATACTTTTAGCTTATAACATTCTTGTGCGATCGAAACTTGAATACGCCAGCCTTGTCTGGGATCCCGTCACAAAGAAAGAACATTTCTAAGCTGGAAATGATTCAAAGGCGCGCGGTTAGATTCATCTATGGAAAATTTGAAAGATTATACTCACCAGCACACCTATTGAAAACGAATGGCATAGCTACACTTGAGCTGCGTAGGAAGCTCTCCTGGCTAAACTTCTTATTGCGAAACAATGTACGGCTTGGCACACATAATCACCTCATCCCGTAAATAATGTTACGACCTACGAGGCACCATAATCAATATTCATTAACACCAATCTTCGCACGCACTAATCGTTTCAAATTTTTGTTCTTTCCCCGCACCATCTCGGAATGAAACTCTCTACCTTCTAGCGTTTTTGAGGCTGCTGATTTTTTTTATGTTATTGATAGTTATTTTTCTTAGATGTGCTTACTTTTTCGGTATAAAATATCCTGCATGTCAGTATTTTGCACGTCACTCTCTTGTATTGCATTGATTGGTATCTGCCTCGAATATGTATACCGATATGTCTATTTTTGATTTCAAAAGTGCTATTTGTATTTTACTTGTTACTTCCACTCCTGCTCGGGCCAGTCTTTGGCCTGCAGTATGATCTAAACAAACAATAAATAAAAAGGACGAAGGTATGCTCACTACCCGTCTCCTATGAGCTGCGCCTCTCGCGACAAACTCAGGAAGCTGGACCGGAACTACTATGGCTCATTTCTGTAGACACGGTGGGCCGTAGCATGACTGCAGTGGTCAAGTGGCCGCAGAGCCGTTTATAGACCATTCCATTTAGCGTTCTCTGGGCGGCACCATTTTGTTCGACAGCAGCGCCCTCTTCATACATCCGGGAAATTCAGCGGGTTCGGCGGGGTAAAACGAGAGAGAGGGCACGCGCCCGACTCCGCTAGCAGACGACAAACCGGGAGGTTGCCATTCTCCATCTTTGAGCTGTACCGGCGGGCTGTACGGAACATCGAACTCTCGCTCGTGGCTGCCGTTGTGAAGTGGTTCGCGTTCTTAGAATAGTTATGGCTACTCCAAAATCAGCATATAGCTCTCTGTTGTTCTATTTCGGTAAATGATCAACTAACATATCTTTTTTCCGTTACTTAAATAGCAGTTGAGTCAGCCGGCAGTACTACCCTCAACTACTGCGTGTATTGCGGCAGGAGAGCACGTTTTTATTTATCATTTCAGACTTCCACTCATGGTCGCTAAAAGCCTACACCAGTACGAACTTTGTATAGTAAAAAAAGGTGCAGCAACCGGATTTACTTTTCGCTGGAGAGGCCGGCCCATCTGACACAGTTTTCCCTATTCTTTTTTTTTATTTGCACGCAGGTAACAGCGCAATTGGACCCTGTTAGTCTTTTTATCTAGCATAGCTTGAAATTTCCAAAATGACGCGATTTTAAAGAGTTTGCATGCCAGCCGGATGCCAGGTACTGCCCACTCGGTGGAGCAGACGACATGCGGGGTGAGAGGGAGAGGGCATTTTTCTCTCTATTACCCTCTCTGCTATGACCCTAATGGAACGGTCTATACTGAAAGAGTTTGACCAATGAACGGAACTTGTTGCCCGCTAGGACCAGCGGATTTCGCGATAACACAAAATGGCATTACTTTTTTTTTGTCTTGTTTATTCCTGAGAAATCACATAGAGTTCCAATGAGTCAGAGCCACATAATGGCGGACGGAAGTAGTCATGCCCCGGTTGTCAGACTAGGCTGCTGTGGTTGCTGGCTGTCAAAATCTCTTTGAAAGGCCCCTGAAAAATAAAAAAAAAACAGTTTGGAAGGGACACGCGGTGTCAAAAAATAAATTTTACGCGAAAAAAAAAATTTAGAGCAATATTGACGGCGAGAGATTTATTTGAAATTCTGCGCGCAAAGTCTATGACGTCATGGTATGGTCATTCGCTCAACGAGATGATAATTCGCTCTTTCCACCTCTACGTGAAGGCGAAGCCGATCCACCTCTCCTCCACGCGCCCGAAATGCCGCGAGAGAAAACAAGTGGAAAGGACGTGACTACCAACCAAATCGGTAGTTACCTCCTTTCCTCACGCCTCACGCCGTCAATATTGCTCTAAAAAAATTATATTGGCGTGCATTAATTTTTTGACATGTGTGTCCCAACCAAACATTTTAATTTTTTTTTCTCTTTAGGTGTTTTTTAGGAAGGCCATACTCTCTGAGTATAGACCTTTCCAATGTTTACAAAATCACAGTCCAGCGTGCGATCTTCACAGCCCAGCACGTGCGTGTTCGTCGCTTCGGAAAGCGAGCAAAGCACGCGCCATACGCACGAACGCTCAAAATGGCACCGGCCACAAGCTCGTTTTTGGAAAGGTCTATAAACGGCTCTGAGTGGCCATGGTTCAACACATCCGAAGTCTGGTGCACAGAAGCCGTAAACGTTCCCAGGCCAGAGTCACACCAGCTCAACAAATAGAAGCAAACAACACGGACTGGCTTTAAACACGTGTAGCATGCACGCGAAGGTATCTTTAGCCACGGCCGGACTGGAATCGCGCGCTCTCTTTCTCTTCTTACGGCCTTTGCAATTGGGGCAATCGCCACCTCCCGCCGCAATTCGCGGGGGGCGCTGTCACCTCACCCCTGGGCTACGCTTTGCCGTTCGCACAGAGCGCGTCTGACAGTGTATCTCAGCGCTGTTGCAACTTGCGGCCGAGATTTTTATAGCCTTTGACACCTGATCCTTACGTTTAGACCCTCAGCCACTATCTAATGCGCTTCTGATGAGCCCAAAACGGTGAATATTTGACGCACATCTCCGAGAGATTCGGGAGTAAAAAGTAGTAAGTAGAGACAGCGAATGCAATTGCGGAAAAACTATACTCGTCTTTACCTCCAGGACTTCTGTTGCAACTCAAGAACAGGAGGAGACGGACCCCTTCTACGTGGAGGAACTTTAAATTATAAATAATTCGTACACTCTCGTGAAATGTAAGCAGGCCCAACCTATCTATTGCCGTGGTCTGCATCATCATTTCATAGGCCGCACATGAAGACGGTCAGCTGCTCTAGACGAGGGTGTAGTAGTCTGTATAATTTTCGCACAGTGCATATTACAACCTAAAGTGCTTCCTCGAGGGCTTGTGCACATATCCAGCTGATTTTTCGTTTCTGTCCGTGACTGTCTTTGCATGGTTAATCAGAAGTATTTTGAGGAACTTGTTGCAAATTAAACCAGCCAAGCGCTTTGAGTGACTGTTGTCAATGCCCTCTGAGCAACTTAGGATTGGCGCGTCTTCAAGATAGGGAGAAATGAATAGTTGCAGAACTTCGTGCACATTTGTACACGGAAGGTGCTTAACAGCCTTAAAAAAAACAAACAAAAAAAAACAATGTTGTAAAGAAGTGCGACTGACAGAATGGAACGCAGCAGCAGACCATGACCGCGCTTTCTGAACAACGGCGTGCGAGGGGTCAGACAAGTACAGAGGACCCGTCCATGTCACAGGGGAACGCAGTTTGCTGACGACACCGCCTGTCGGTAGAGTGACTTAAATCGGAGCGAAGTTCAATAAACCGTTGCCAAAACAACAACCTACGAAGCTCGAACACCGGCGCCAAGCAGCTCGAAGGGAACTCTCCGAGTGGGGTGAACTGGGGTGAGGTGGTTGCGCCCCTGGCGGCAAGCAAGCGAACTACATACGGAGAAAAAATGCCATTGACTCCCGGGCGATTGCAAAGGCCGCAAGAGAAAGAGAGCGCGCGCTTCCAGTCCGGCCGTGCTCTAGCAGGCTTGCAGCCCCTCGGTGCTCGTGATGTTAGCACGAGTGTTTGGAAGGGCATGCTACACGTGCTTGAGGCTTGTCGGTGTTGATTGTTTTTGTTTGTAGCTCTTGTGTGACTAGGGAATTAGTGGGACTCAGAGATTAGTCTACACAAATACACAATGAAAAACATAAATCGTTTTCCGGAAGCGCTTTTCATTAGCCATGTAATTAAACACGTGTGTCACGTTTAACTAATTTCTTGACCTACTTTTTAAACGTTTAAAATGACAATGCGATTGTCATGTACTAAAACGTTGTCTCTTTATGCATTTTGATTAAAAAATATATTCTGGTAAATCTCAACTTTGCATTACCTTTTTCTTTTTTCAATATTGCGCATGGAAGCATCAGCCGGCAATGAGTGAACTAAAACCGCGATCGTGGGGCGTTTTCGGGCGCCTCAAACTCCGAATTCTTCAGCGGAGTTCGTCACCGACAACGGTGAACCCTGCTTTAGAAGGCCTATATTCATACGGTGCATTTTTAACGCGGTAGCGGTAAGGAGCTCGTGTCGGAGAAGAGCCGGCGTCGGTAGCGTTGTTACGGTAAAATCCTGATTGGTCAAAAAGGGTCATGACGTCACAGCCACATGACCTCGCGCGGGAATTTCAAACAACCCACGACGCTCACGGGAAACGTGACGTCATACGTGGAATGAAAGTGATTAAAAAACTTTACATACAATGCAAATTAAAGGTCGCCGCATGTCTCAAATTATTTAATTTTGTAAAGTAATTAATTTGCCTTCAAGAAAAATTCGAGGAGTTTTAGGCGGGATTCGAATCCAAAACCCTTCTTTTGCGAGCCAGACACGCTACTGACCAAGCCATATCCACCGCTTTTTTTTTTCTTTATTGAGCCATATCTACCGCACTTCCTGCTCACTGAGAGGAAGAGCATGAGAAGCGAATGAGAAGGCGATGAGAACTGGGCCCGAAAACCCTATCGCGTTCCACTCTTAAAGACGAATCTTAAGCGTCCTCCAAGTGTTTCAGCGTGCAACGGTTTAGCGAAACCGAGATTTCGCTAAATTGGCCTGTTCGCACGATGACGTTTACGCGCGAAATATGTTACGTATTGACTCGCGAAAATAGCTTTGAGATTACCGATAGCACGGTTTTTTCGAGTAAAAGCTAGCCAATCAGCATCGTCCATTTGATGCTATGGCAAAAATCGGATCAGTGTTTCGTTTTCCGCTGCCATAACAGCGGAGTGCGCTGTGCCAGGTCTCGCGTCATGAATTCCTACGCACCCCTGTGCCCCTTCTTCCTTCCGTCACTGAGGTTATTTCAATGCACTCGGTAGGTATTAAGTCTCACCTTTGCATCAGACGTACCTAAAGGGGCGATGCAACGATTTTTGTACTTTGCGGAAATACCGCTTAGAACGAACCCCTGATGTTAATGACCTCTAAAACGCGCGTACGTTTTTCACCACACGCAATAGAAGCCGCAGGAAACAAATAAGGAAAAAACGAGCAGCGTTCCCTCCCTCAACTCACAGCCAGAACAAGCTGCTACGTGATCTACAGCCAATTATATGCCGCCAATGCTGATCATAGCCACGGGTTGGGGTTGGCAAATCACACGGTCTGAGTTCCATACATTCGTATGGTTCGGCTTTTGTCGTCATTGCATCGACTGGACACGGGCCATTATCCGAATGCTTGTCGAGCTATTGATTCCCACGAGCCCAAATCGAGTGCTCACGTAATGTTCGGGTTAAGTCCATGAGCCGCATTGAAATATCGTCACTGGAGATACTGCGACCCACCAGCTACGTCATCAAGTTTCGCGAAGGAGAAATTGAAAGGAAACGCTCGCTTTTGTTCTTGAAATTACACCGCAACAAAGGAGTTTCTTGCTCAGTAGCGTTGCGTCCGAGTATACTTGGGTCCCACTAGTGCTAGTAAACTATTTAAATTAAAAAAAAAAAAAAACATTCCAAGCGAATATTGTTGCACGGCGCATTTAAGGCGGTCGCAGAGGTACTGGCAGCGTCAATAGCTGTTTTTTTTTTTAATTGGGCTCGGCTATTGTATCGGCCGGAATGCAAGCTCCATCAACAGCTCGCCCCACCTCATGGGTCACGTGAACGCGTTTTCGAACTGTCATTGGCGGAGCTCTCTAAGTGAGTGACAGCACTCGGAGCAGTTTCAGCAATATCTTGTGTTCGAGGCGGGGTTTAAGCCGCACGTCCGGAGGCCTCCTGGCTCGTGACGACGACCATTCCCGGAAGTGAAGAACCCAGGGGTCCAGTGGAGGTGGGAGAATTGGTAACGTAACGAACGGTTTAATTACATGGTTGCGATACAGTCGTCAAATCCGAGAGAACTACCGGAGCAGCCTCACGCTCCGCCTTATATAGGGTCCGTTTTCTCCCTCACTCCCCGCCAGGGCAGCAGGTGCGAGTAGCAAACCGCCGCCAAGTGCGTTGCAGCAAAGTCCGCCGCGTCGTAGCCAGAAGTGCGTCGTAGCCATGGTTCTCCGCAGTTAGGCCCTGCCTCTCTCCCTTTCAAGTGCGATGTAGCCAATGTTCTCCGCAGTTAGGTCATGCCTCTCTCCCCTTCCGGAGCGCACGAACCCACACGCACACACACACACGTCCCGTTGACGTCACGGACGCGTTGAGACCTGTCTCCGCAGGCCCAGACACGCAGGCCACGGTCCGGACTCGTCGGGACTCGTTTCCGCAGCGTTGAAACTCGGAAGAAGGTCGCCAGAGGTTCCATTCTTAACAGCCCCTCCGGGGCAAGGGAAACCTCGAAAGGCCGGTGGTACAATCGCTGGCCTGAAGAGGTGGGCTTGGAGTAGGCCTTGAGAAGACGCTGCAAGCAGTACAAACTCCCAAACCTCTCACAACGGAGGCATTAGCGGAAACGTCCCCCACAACACCACGCCACACCGCAGCCAAACGCTCGGAATTCGCCAGAGACCCGCCAGACTGGATTACGGATTACCATAATTTGCCAAAACAATGCAAATTGACCCGCTGTCGCCAAAACAAAACTCATTTTTCTAACGAGGTCACAATGAACAAAATACAAAAGACAAAAACTCTTCGCAATTTGTGAGGTCCTTTTTGGGTTTTAACGAAGTGCCCCCACTTAGATCCTCATTCCCGTGGATGACGAAGACCTCTGAGATCATCCCTACTGTTTTTCGTGATGTCAGAAAACTCTGCTCAACCCATCGGCATTGCCGTTAAATTTGCCTTTCCTTTTTCTTACGCTGAAGTCATAGTGATCGATTTTCACGTGATTTCTAGACGTGAAAATGCGGTCCTTATAGCGCCGATAAAACAATCCGCCTTTTTCATGCCCCGTCACATTGGTCCTAGCAATCTCCTGAGCTGTACCGCGAAACCCTGACACACTAGGGTCAGTCTTCTGCTCGACTGTCAAAGACACTCTGTCTACTCGTAGCAGAGGACCAAAGTTACGTGACGCCGGAGCTACGAGAGATCTTTCACTGATCCCGTCTTCCTCCGCCTTTTTCGCCGGCTCGTTGGGACGGCGTACGCTTTCTAGTGCTACGAGGTCAGGCTGTTCTACAACCTGGTCCCTCTGATCCCGGTTTTCTGCCTCCAACTCTGGGAGTGCTTGCTCCCCGTCAGCTGCTTCTGGCTCTGGATCACTCGTCAACAAAGGGGCGACCTGACGCGATTTGGACCTCGTACACGACTGAACTAGCCCTTCTCCCAGTTGTTGGCCCCTTTCGCGCAGCAGGAAATTTGACCGGTTAGAAAACAAATAAGGATACTCCAACGGGACTGTTTGCGACACAGCCGCCTCTGTCACTAGCTCTCCGAACGGGCCAGTTATCTTTACTGTCGCCATAGGCAGTCGGCAGACAGACACTGTGCTTTTCGAGCAGCTGCTTGATCCAAACTACCTTTCCAGTAAAATCGGATGGCGTCACATACGACGGATGAACAACGTCCATCGTCGCTGCACTGTCCCGAAGCACCCTGCACGGCTTTCCGTTTACATGGAGCTCGTGAAGATAGGGACGAAGAAGCTTCAGGTCCCCGTCACTACAGTTCACGTACGAGAACACAACCCGCGGTTTCTTACATCTGGCCGCTGTGTGTCCCGGCTCCTGACAGTTGTAGCACAGGAACGGCTTCCTTGCCTCGAACTGCCCTGTTGGGCTTTTCCGCGCCTCGTCTCCGTTCGAGTGTTCTGCGCTCTTTTCTGGGACCTTTTGTCCTGCTCCGGGCTTCTCGGGCCCGTTTTCTCGCGAGCCGTCTCTCTGTCGGAAGGTCTTGCGCTGATAGCTCCGGCCGGGTTCGCTTTCCTCTCCGCTCAGCTTTCTACGCGTTGCATACTCTTCGGCTAGCTCAGCGGCCCTTTCGACAGAGTCGACTCCCACCCTATCCTGCACCCAGAGCTTGACTGACTGCGGAATGCTACCAAAGAACTGTTCGAGGCACACACACTCGACTACCTTGTCTCGGCTTTCGTACACTTCCTCGCTCTTCAACCATTCTATCAAGTTGGTTTTAAGCCCGTACGCGAATTCCGAGTAGCCCTCGCTGCTCTTTTTGGATGCGTTTCTAAACCTTTGACGGAACGCCTCGGCAGAAAGGCGGTACCGCTTCAAAAGGCTGGACTTCACCTTGTCGTAGTCGTCCGCGTCTCCAGCACTGAGGCGCGCGACAACCTCTGCAGCCTCACAGGGCAACAAAGTCAAAAGCCGTTGCGGCCACGTTTCTGGGGTGAAGCTCAACTTCTCACATGTTTTCTCAAAGTTAACTAAGAACAGGCCCACGTCTTCCCCAACTTTAAACGGCTGCAGGAGCTTCTTCATTTGATACGACTCGGTCTCACTTGCTCGTACCGGAGCCCCAACTCTACTGTTCTGCGAGTTTAATCGCTGTTGTTCAATTTCGAGCTCTAGCCTTTTCAGCGCTCGCTCCTGGTCTCGTTCCTCTCTCGCTGTAGCCTGCTCCTGCTCTCGTTCCTCTCTCACTGCAGCCTGCGCTCGTTCCTCTCTCGCCGCAGCCTCACTTTTAGCGTTCTGAAGTAGTTCCCACGCAATTTTAATTTCCTCTGCTTCCGCGCTCTCTGAAATTGCTTTACTGATCTCAGATTTCTTCATCTTTTGCTCCACCTCCACACCCAATTCTTCACATAAACAGAGTAAATCTGTTCTCAGTAACCTCATTAGATCCATGATCGCTGCTCTTTAGCTTTGGCTTTGTTCTAAAACTTGTCGCGAGGTTGTACCAAACCCTAGCGCACGAGTCAAAACCTAAGGATTCCCAGCAGTTCAAAATTAATTACCCATAATCTGAAGCCTGGCGAATCTCAAAGCAAAGTCCAAACGCTCACCCACAGATGTAGCACGATGTCGCATGGTCCGATCCTAACCGCTGCCAACCAGTTGTTCGAGGCGGGGTTTAAACCGCACGTCCGGAGGCCTCCTGGCTCGTGACGACGACCATTCCCCGAAGTGAAGAACCCAGGGGTCCAGTGGAGGTGGGAGAATTGGTAACGTAACGAACGGTCTAATTACATGGTTGCGATACAGTCGTCAAATCCGAGAGAACAACCGGAGCAGCCTCACGCTCCGCCTTATATAGGGTCCGTTTTCTCCCTCACTCCCCGCCAGGGCAGCAGGTGCGAGTAGCAAACCGCCGCCAAGTGCGTTGCAGCAAAGTCCGCCGCGTCGTAGCCAGAAGTGCGTCGTAGCCATGGTTCTCCGCAGTTAGGCCCTGCCTCTCTCCCTTTCAAGTGCGATGTAGCCAAAGTTCTCCGCATTTAGGTCATGCCTCTCTCCCCTTCCGGAGCGCACGAACCCACACGCACACACACACACGTCCCGTTGACGTCACGGACGCGTTGAGACCTGTCTCCGCAGGCCCAGACACGCAGGCCACGGTCCCGGACTCGTCGGGACTCGTTTCCGCAGCGTTGAAACTCGGAAGAAGGTCGCCAGCGGTGGCAATCAGTTCGTCGAACGACGTTTCATGGACAAATCGTTTCGTCGACACTGCGATGTTTCATCGACAGATCGTTTCGTGGAAACGAGCACCCGCTCATATCATCGACAGACGTTGCGACGTTTCGTCGACAGCTCGCTCTGCCAGCTCCGCCAGCTGCAGCTCCTCGCGGCCTCTGCGCCTGCGCGGCGCGCGGCCTTGTGCTGGATGGATGGATGAATGGATAAAAGGGGAAGCGTTGTCAAAGCCGGAAAGTTTTGTCCTCGACCACTGTCCTTTATCAAATTAGATTTTAAAACATTCAACAGTATGCGCTGCTCTTGAGGGCTACGCTTTTGGCAGCACACGTGATCGAGGTACCTGTACGCCATCGAATGCAGCCCTTCGCGGGCTGGCCGCCGGCACTCCGATTGTTTTGACGAAGTGGCAGGGTCGTTTCCAGATCAAGTGTATCCTTCCGCGCGACGCGTCTTTTGGTAGAATCCTCAAGAGCCACCTCAACATAGCATAAATAGTCCAAACGTCAAAACATAAAGCTCTTAAAAAATATGAAAAAAAAAATAGGCCTGTTTGCGATGCACACGGCCATTCTAACGTTGAAAATGGCATAAAATGGTTTTTAAGCTAATTGGCATCTGGTCTTAGCCGCTAGCACTAAACTTTGGAGGAGACTGAGCATTCGGTTAAGCGTAGTTTACTTTTACGGTGATAAAACACGGTTCTTTTTTCCTCCAAGCACCGGGTATTCAACGTTCTGTACTTACCAAATCGCATACGATTTTTATACTTTAGCATTTTTAGCTTCTGGATATTAAATAACGCAATAATTCTGCATATGTTATGTCGTTACTGAAATTTTGCATGCACATAAACCAATATGCGACTATAGAACATTAGATTTGGAAGTCGCTCTTTTATGCAAAGAGCTGGGTCACGAACTTGCCCCTGGTATCTGTCTGCTGGCATCGATAAAAACAATTGAATGTCGCGTGTGAGGACAAGTCGACTGTTGCCGACAGTTCTCGTCTAATGGTACTACCGCCTTCAAGGCCTTGCATGTGGCGGCTGCTCGAGAGAAGCTATATAATGCATTATGTCCTGTTCACACATGCAGCGGAGCGCTACAAGCATAGCGCTAACCTCGCGCTAAGCGCGTGCTAACCGGAGCGTTCACCAGCTTTGTATCGCACCGCCAAAACTGTTGCTCGAGGCAGGCGATAAGTAGCTGACGGCACGTGAGGAGCGCTACATCAGCGCTTCGCTCCATGTGAGAACCGGCCTTTAAGTTGCACATTTTATATCAAATGTGGTTTACTTTGTGTAATAAGACTAAACTTGGGGTAATGTTTTATTTATATTTTACCAATTCTCGTTTGTTTTTTTTTTCATTGCATTCTAGCGTTTTTTAGGTTTACTCCCAGGCACCGTGCTCGCGGGAGTGCGAGATTCACTGTTTATCGTGCTTTCGTTATTTATTTTTATTTTACATTGTTTACAGCCCCCTTCTTATGTAATGTCCTTTTTAAACGGCCCTTAAAGATAAATGACGATGAAACGATTGCGACTAAACAGTTCTTTCGCGTAGAAGTCACAGAGCCAGTAAAACACTGCATCACTTTTCCTTTTGAATCATTGAGGGCAATGTACATGTTTAGTTTGAATTGAAATATTAGGGTTTTAATGTAGCAATAAAAGACTGCAAGCTGAATTTTCGTTTAAAAATAACCAATAGGAAAAAAAAAAAAACAGTGTCCACGCCTTTTTCCGCGACCCACCTTTCTATCGAAGTTTTCTTTTGCGCCTACGGATATTTTTATTCACAACTTCTCTTCTTCCAGTAACTTTCGGTTCCATGAACGGGCATCGGAACTTGCAAATATCCGACCAGGCCGTGCGCGAGGTCCTGTGCGGTCTTGCTTATTCCATGTGACACGGATGAGAGCGAGAGGGTAGCGCAGTTGCTCTCCTTGGAGAGCAACTGCACTAGGCATCGTCTTTGTCATCTGTTACAACCGCGTGTACCTTGCGTTTCCGGCGTTCCTTTCAGAGCCGCGGAGAAAAGAAAAAGAAAGAAAAAAAAAGTTTGTCGACGAAACGTTTCAGGGTGGTACTGTCCACGAAACGATTTTCGACGAAACGTCACAGTGTCGACGAAACGTGTGTCCATGAAACGTGTGTCCACGAAAAGTTGTCCACGAAACGTAATTCCACGAAACGAGTTTCGACGAAATGATAGGGACCCGGTCGCCAGAGGTTCCATTCTTAACACTTGTTTCAGAAGCGAGGTGAGCGCGCGACCTTTTCCGGGGGCGCGCCACTTTTTCGGTCGCGCTCACACGGGACATATGTTTCCCGAAACCTAATTTTGCAACATAAGTTTCGCCAACAAGACGCATCGTGTGAATACGCATTTAGGCCGGCCCAAAAATGCACGAAACTTGAGACACTTCTAAGTTTGAACGACGTTGCGACAGCGTTCCTTGAAGCTTAAAACTAATGAGGAAAAACGACCCTTTTGACAAATTCTATGAGCGTGACCTCAGTGAAACGTGATCTCGCGGATAGTAGCGGCATTTGACTCCAAAACAAGGCTCCATTGCCTTAATTGGAAAAAAAAATTCAGAAGTTTAGATAAGGAAAAGAACTGACTAACAAACAAAAAAGGCACGCATGTAGCAAAAAAGAAAAGAAAAGAAAAAGATAAAACACAGAGAAAAAACTTTGGGGGACGCAGATAAGTGCGAGAAAAGATTACGACACGATCGTTGAAAGTAATTGACATTAAATACCGACAACAGCGTTGAAACAATTAAAAAAGAAAAAACAGAAGAAAAGAAAGTGTTCGCGTCAGGGAAAGGTATCCTTAGAAGGATTACACGCGGGGATTTCGACACCTGGTCTTCACGTTGTAACATCTTCAAGCTGCTCTTTTCGAACCAAGCTACAGAGCCCAATACATAAAATGCATCACGGAGTTGTCGGATCTTGTTCTACAAATCTTCGAAATCTATTATTGAGGGTGCCTTGACCTTAAAGGCTCTCTGTCCATGCAAACGAATGGACTCCTTTCACAGTGACACTTATCATTCTAAATGTTTTGCTTGTTGCAGACAAGGTTTCGTATATATGTGTGTAGCAAAAAGGTTTAATGCGAGCCCAAATATTTCGTTGTTGCAGCAGCCCATGATTACCTATACTGTCTTTTTATCTTGTCATATTTACCTTTTTAAGTTGTTGGAGTAGACGAAACGAAAAAAAAAAAAAGAAAACGACGAGTGAACATTTTAGGAATAAGCACAGAGGAGCTACTTTTGAAGTTTAGTAATTTTATAATGTTAATAAACATTTTTCTTTTAAGTAAAAAAACAAATCGCTTGGCTTACACAACCTAAACGTTTTTTACGCGCTGCTGAAAATTGGGCTCAAAAAAGCACCTGCAAAATAAGTGCTTCAGACATATTCCGGCATGGTAATTCCAAATAATACATATATTTGCATGAATGGAACCGCTCTTAGTGAGATCACATCGGTATCTGTAGACACTAAACACACGAGAGGAATAATAATGATACTTTTATTTATTGTGACCAGTAAAAGCCGAAGACTAAGCACTGGAGCACTCGTTAGTATTAAAACAAGAATACAAATAAATAAAGAATAAGAAAGGTAAGAAATGCGAACAACAAAACAGAACAAATACTCAGCAGTGAGTACGTATATACATCGACCACATACATGGCGCAAGCACTTTTTAAATCGACACAAATCTCTATTGAAAATATCCATATCAGATGAGTCTAGAGGGTTTAAATAGTTTTGAATCCGACCCGATGGTGACATAAAGTTTGTGTGGTCAACGTGGAACGTGCGGTGATTTCGGACATTTCTTCCAGGTATATAATAGTGCACAGATGAGACTAATCAGCTAATACCGAAGTAACAGTGTACACATTTAAACAAAAATACAAGGTCGCGCGAGCACCGACTAGTTGCAAGTTCAGATATCTGTAATGATTTCAGCACTTCAAGGTACACGTGTGAGTCATGTGAACATTTAAAATGATAAAGTCTTGCAAACCTTTTTTGCACACATAATTTGCACGTGACGTCATTCAAAGATCGCTCTAATGACCACCATAGAAGAGGAGAAGAAGGAGCTCCCTTCTTATCCGAATCCTCTTTTGTGCCTCCCGGATTTGCACAGACGTCGCGATTCTCCTTTCAGAAGATAATAGAAGATTAACCCGTCACTCAAAATTATTACAAAAGCAGCTTCCCTCTCATCCTCTTACATGGTGGTCAAAAGTATGCGATGTGACGCAGTGCAACCCATGTATACGTTCTAGAGTTTTTTTGAAGCAGACATACTAAGACTTTTCCAGATCACTGAACAAAAATCATGTTTTGGAAAAACTATGCTCCGGTAAAGCACAAATAAAAGATATACACTCAAAAAGCTTTTACTAAATAGTGAGATTACACCGAGAAGTATAAAAGAAGAGCTCACAACATGCGGCACATGCGAGTTGAAAAGAAGTTTGGAGTCAAGCAAAACTCCAAGGTCTTTTACACACAGTACATGGTTAATGGCCGCTCTTGCTAAGCGGTAAACAACTTACCTAGTAGGAAAAACAAGCACTTGCTAGTAATAATATCAAAACAAAATTTCCCTTAGATGTTTAGGATCTTTTGTGGTGATCGCAGAATCGGAAAGAAAAGGTTTTGGACCCACGTAGGTCTTTCGTCGTTCCAGCTAAAG
This sequence comes from Ixodes persulcatus, assembly GCA_013358835.2. NCBI lineage: Eukaryota > Metazoa > Arthropoda > Arachnida > Ixodida > Ixodidae > Ixodes > Ixodes persulcatus. Next base: position 58,356 of record JABSTQ010009107.1, on the reverse strand, counting down.
AACTATAAAAAATCTCGGTACTGAATTCTTTAGCATGACTGACGAAGAACCTACCAGGTTCTGGAACGTTTACTTCATGGTATTTTGATCGCTACAGAAGATCCTAACTACTTACGGGCAGTATTGTTTTGATACTAAACACATGTATTCATCGTAATACCTTGAAGACAATAAACAGCTTCGACGGAGATGGCAGCCAGAGTGGGAAGGAGATCCCAAAAATGTAGTGCAAACTTTGGCTCCATGATTGGTCATTTTGCCAATCGCGTTTACATCCAGTAGCTTTATAGGGTCATCGTTGGCAAAAAGTGTTTTGAAACGAAGTACATTAAAAAAAATAATCTTGATGTTTCACAAGTATTAGAATTGTTACTGTGGTGATTACGCGAATTCAATGCACGCAATCACAGTGTGGCAATCGTTGATGGCACCGCAGTGGCTGTCGTGGTTGTTGTCGCTGATTTTGTTGTTCTTGATGTCAATTGTCGCTGTCTACTGGTTTGGACGTTATACAGAGCAACAGTTTATGTACCGAAGAGTACCTACAAAACCCATGAACGTAGTCCGGGAACGCTTTGCGCGAAGACGCGATCGATGGTGGTGCCCTTGTGGGTGGTCGGGATTGTGACGCTGCTCACAAGGTATAACCCAAACGATTGGCGCATGAAGTTGGTAGACCGGGTGTTTCGTTTCACTTCACGTTAAAATCTCCGGTAACGATAATGGGCGTCGTGTCACAGTCGGTCTCTTCCATGTCTTCAAGCGCTTTCATCAGCGGCGTATAACAGACAAAGTACACCGAGTGGAAGCTTTTCGAGTTCACTTTGGTTGTGTTTGGCGATATGGAGACGATAACGATAAGTGTCCGTACGCCACAAATGATCGTCCAGAAAGCGCAGACGTCGTCGCAATCGTAGTAAGGGGTGGTGTTGGCAGTGGCGGTGCTGCAGATACCGGTGACGACTTCCCCCTCCGACTGCTTCTCAAGCTGCAGAGGCACCTTTGGCACACGCGATTCTCGCTGAATTTCTTGGGTCACCGAGAGAGGGAAAGTGCGTTTTCCTGCCTTTTCCACTCCTCGTTCCACGCGTTATTTTTACACCACCTGTTTCTGCTCCCCTTTTTCTTGCTCTTTACACCCTTCTCCGCTCTGCGCGCTTTCTCACACCACCTGCTTCTGCTCCTCACGTTCTTGCGTGCTGAGTTCGTAGTTCAGTCAGCAGCGCACTCCGCTTCCACGCCGGCGACCGGTGTTCAATCCGTGGCACCGGTTGCAGATTTTTTTCTTCAAGATAATTTAGAGGTGACGGACTGACCGACCTACACATTTCGTGCTTACGAGGCTCCAGAGGTTGTTTGGCCCTAAAAAGCTTCAGGTTTAAAATGTTCCCCACTGAGTAATTACAAACCATGAGACAATAAAGCTTTTTATTTTGTTGTCAATTATTGCTTGGCGCCGTTGAACAGCTTGTAAATAAAATTACACTTTTGTTTTTAATACCGCCTAGAATTATTAAATGCGTGTAAACACTACCTAGTTAATAGCGCAACGTGTGCTTTCGGATGCTGCTTCAACCTAGAATGCGGCGAGGGTATTTCGCCATCGGCGACGCTGAAGCGTAAACTGCAGCAGCTGACGTTGGACGGAACTTGAAACATTCCTAAATTTAGACGAAACTGTCGCAATGTTTGTCGAATCACTAAAGTAACGAGAAAGAACGCCCTCTTGACAATTTCTGCGAGCAGTACCTGAGTGAAACGTGACCGTCTGACAGTTGCGATTTGTTAAAAAAAAACAACAAAAAACAGAAGTCTGGGGTATCATTATTAGGAAAAGACTCAGAAGTTTCACTTATTGCACAAGCTTTAAGCTTACAAGTAAAATTGCCACACGAAATTAAAATAAAACACCCCGGAGAGAAGGCGTGGAACTCAGTGAGGCTGGTGAAGGGATTAGGACACACTTGTCGAAAGTAAGTAATCTAAATTTGAGAGCGAAGCTAGAGAACAGCGCAGTTTAGCAATAACACAAAGGTGTGGACATCTCAGGGACACATAGAAAAACCATGACAGGCCGAGATTTTGACACTTCGTCTTCAAGTCGGGGCCTCTTCAAGATGCTCCTCTCAGAGACAGAGCCGTTTAAAAACCCGCAGAGTCGGGGCTGGGTTCAATAAACCCTTTTAAAATATAAAAAAAGGGCCCCGGGGTTGCGTTTTTTACTCGTAAGTGGAATGAAGTCTTGCAACTGTAGCATTTATTATTATACTTTGTTTCCTCGGGAAAGTTTTTGATTCGCAGATTTGGAGAAAGCAAACAAGAGAATTAGAAAACAACAAAATCAAAGAGGAACCCTAAAGAAGAACAAAGCTTACAATAAAGTAGGGTTGGGCGTCGATTAAAAATTGTTACCCGATTAATCGGCACCCTTTAATAAATTAATTATTCGATTAATCGGTCGCTCTGGCTTTTATGAGTTACAACGAAAAAAAAATTTTAAAAACACATTTTTTTAGCAAGTTCTTTTACACTGAGAAACCGGGCGATGACACACATTTTGAACTAAAGTTAGAATTGGATGTGCAGTTCAGTAGAGTCCAGAGATACTCACAAATTATTATGCCAGCTGCGGAGGCAAATAAATTTGTTCACATGCCCCGGCAGGAGGGAGGGGCTTTGCTTGTTCACAATCAGCCCTGTTGCGCTGAACAGGCGCTCAAGTGGCGTTGAGGTGGCCGGCACATGTGCACACTTCACCTTCTTGAAGATGGGCACTAATCCCGGAAAAAGGGAGCGCCGTGCTCGCTATTACTGAAGAGGGTCCAGTTCATCGTCCGTCACTTCTGTCATTGAACGGTAAAGCGATAGTTGGCAGGAAACGGTGGCCTCCCCACTGTCCCCCGAGAAAGAGTTCTTTTTTTCTTCTTCGGAGTACTTTCATTGGGATTTGACGACGACGTGCGTGTGAGCCGAGAAAGCCTTGCCCCAAGCCTTTTTCGGTGATCTTTCTCGATGTATGCGAGGCTGTTTAACCGAGGGTCGAGACGCGTCATCATCTCGTAGTTGTTGTAGTGCGGCCATGCGCGAAGTCTCTCATCGATAGAGTCCACCAGAATGGCCTTAGACGAGGGCTGGCGGGGTCGCGGTCGTTCGTCTTCATTTGTTTTCTTAAAGGGGCCCTGCAAGGACTTTTTTACTGGTTTTTAATTATCACCAAACCTAAGTGCAGTGAGTGTAGTAACTTAATGAAACTTATATTTTCTCAAATTTCGCATTATTTTAAACGTTATAGGTAAACTAAAATTACAAAACAAGCAAAACAATAACCTTATTTATAACGTCCTTGGTCCTGGCTTGAGTGGCCGTGAACTAGGGGAGGCGCAGTGAGCTCAGCGAGCGCTCACGGCTGCCGCATTCCGTGTCGACGCTCGAGAGGGCGCCACTAAAGCATGTGCTGGATAGGTTGGATGAAGCGGGCGGCCAGGGCGGCTCGCACTGCATTCGCTGCGCGACTAAACACTAATTCGGCATGACACTTCATTCGCCACAAACGACAGCAAACACAAGGTAAAGATCAGTTTAGAACGGGAGCCACTTCGCGCTGCCAAGCCGCCAAACGGCCATACCGCAAGCCAAACCTGCTCGCCGAAGGCCTTCGGAATGCTCAGAACGGGTCGGATCCTCGAGCCTACGACTGCAGCACTGCCGCGCACATCCGGGACCTTCCTACGCTCGCCGCTCGTCGGTGCCTGATCCCACTACCCCTTTCTAGTATGCGCCGCCTTTTCCACCGCATGGTAGCGGGTTTGTCGACGGGTCTGTTCTTGTTTCCGTTCTTTGTAAACTGCATTTGGTTTTTTTTTTTCTGATCTAAAATACTGAACAAAAACTACTTTCATACATAATTGAAACGGTTCGCGCCACTTATAATTTTTGTATTTCGACTAAAAAGAAGCTTTTAGCGGCTCTAACCAGTAGTAAGCTCAGGACCAAAGACTTCACCTATCGCGCGCTTTCGGCACCGCGGGTCGCCCCCATAGGTGCAGAAGGTTTTCGCGTCGTCCATTTAAATATGACGCCCTGATATTTAGTTTTTGGTAGATGGCAGCATGGTCACTGGTGAGTGAGGCTAACGAATCCATTGAGTGGAGCTTCTCGTTTCTTGCCGAGGCGGAGTTTGATGTTGGTCTTGACACAGCGAGCGGGTCCTGCAAAAAAGACTAGATTCGATTCTGTGGAGCATGCTGCACACCCTGAAGGAATTCAGGTTCCTTCTCGTATTTTCTTTAGAAGTTTTGCAGTCTTTTGCTTGGTTTCTCGTTTAATAAAGGCTTCAATCAACAGTTTGAATTAAAAACAAAAGAACTGCTGGCAAAGGACTGTGACATCAGAAAGGTTGAAAATTAGTCGTAATTAAATATTAGGTTTCATAAATTATACATTTGCGCTTTCGGAAGACGCCCACAAGCAAAGAACAGTTGGTTTCATCGCGTAGAGTTGTCTGTTCTTTTTTAAAGGCTTAGTTTGCTTTAAATGGAACACCCTGTACATATTTTCAAGCCAGCCGTTTTTTTTATAGAGGCCAAGACACCAGGGACATTTATTTTAAATCCGTCACAAAATTACGAGGATCTCCCAGGTACACTTTATGTGAAAGATTCTTTTCCTCACCGCTCGTTTCTTCACAAGAAAGCAAAGTCTCATCAGAAACATATCAACTCAACTACGAATTGCAAACTTATTTTTACCATACTGTTGGTTTTAGCTTGTCCCACTGCACAGCACAGTAATATTCTACGTCTCCACTGTCGCCATATTAAGTATCCAGTCTCAGTGGACATTCCGACGTGGTTAGATCTTTCTTCTCGTTGGGTATTCAGTCACGATGGACACTCAGGCCTGGTTGGAACTTCCCTCTCGATGAATATTCAGACATGGTGGACATTTAGGCCTGGTTGGATCTTCCGTGTCCTGGGATATGAAGACTCGCTGGACATTCTGTCTTAATTGGACATTTCGTCTCGATGGATATTTCGTCTCATCTGTACGTGACCGATCGGATCTCTCCACTCGTTGGATCTTCTGTTTCGATGAATATTCGGGCCGTAAGCGCTCTCTGCCCCTCCTCATCTGCCCTACCTTGCTCTTTCTACCGTCCCTCTCCCTCCTTTCTATTTCCGTCCTCCTTCCCCCTTCCTATCCCCCTCTCTTACAGTGCCGTTCTTCCTCCCTCCCCATTTGCCACCCTTCCTCCCCCCCCCCCCCCCCTGGTCACGTGAAAGACCAATTCGGTTTCACCAAACTGATAAAAAATATCAGTAGTCCCGGCACGACTCTTTAATGGCTTCCAAGCAATTGAAACAAGCGCTCCTAATAATAAATCATGTATAGGAGGACCTTAAAGATGAAGGTCGCTGCAATTATTTTCTCTGCAAGAAACCATTTTAGGCCTTCTGTAGGCTATCCCTGGCTCCCACCACCGGACCGTGTACGTTGTCTACGTGCGCGTGCATATTGTCTGCGCGATAGGAGTGAGATTAACGGAAGGACGTTAGAAGAGGCCATTTCTCAACGAAGGCTCATAGCTTTAAACTCTAAATGCTGCGCCATAAGAAGTGCTGGAGAGCACCGGAGACGACGTGGGAATATTACTACCGTAAGGGCCGCTAACTATCGGCCGTTTTGTATAAATATATAAATTATCAAACCGTGCGATGAACTTAACTTGGAGTAAAAACAACTTCTTGCGAGTAATAATATTCAAAATAGTGATATTCAAAATAGCCTCTGATGGTTTGGGTCTTCTGTTTCCATCCCAGGAATTCAAGTGCAAAACGCTTCGGGACCTGGCAGGCCCTTAGTCAGTCCAGTTACGGTGGTCCGGTCAGAAACCTCAGTAACTTCGTTTTCTTTCATCGGTATACAAACGTAAAAAAACCGAGAAACAAAAACACGTAGGACGTGAGAAATTTTTTACTAAATAAATATCTCGCTTAATGGTTTGATACAACAGAACTAAAAGGGCAATACACCTTATTATGCAATTAAAAAACGAAAAGAAATGTATAGTTTTTTTTAGGCAACACCAGTTTTGGGGTCTCTGGTTGTCGTGAAGCCAGCAATACCTAGTGTCATAATATGTTGATAATTTGTTAAAATATCCGCTCGTGTCGTATTAAATGATCAAGCAAAATAAACTGAAAAGAACAGTGCTGCACCGACTAGAAAATCTATATTAAATGTCGAGGAAAAGTAACAGTAATGGTCCCTCAGAAATGGAAAGGCCCTTCGGTTCCAGAGCGTTACATCAATAAATTAATGGGGATACCATATTTTTCCGGTCTCTGGTACTATATTATGATCTAGAAACTATATTATGATCTATGGAGCTAAAGTGTCGAAAAACTTGTCCGGGAACAAGTATACGAATGTGACTTTTATGTAGATTCATACGTTTCCGTACAATTGTTCCAGTTTCTCCTATATATTAAATTAGGAATTTTTTACATTGAACCACATAAACGACATTTCCTGGATTACAATTACACGTGTCGTTTATTTGCCTATTAAATTTGTTTTTATTTTACAAATTACAGCGATCATTATTGCATTTTAAACAATCGAGGGGGACCGTGATACGTCCAGTGGAATTTCTAGATGGTCTAAACATATCCATAGCGTTGCGTGACCTTTTAAATGCGATCCATGTGTAGAATATTCACATGGCGTCGAAGGATAGTGTTAATGTTTGGTAACTGTGACTGATATGGTAAAATGACTCGTAATTTATTATTATCTCTCATTGGTGTTTGTGGTAAACTATTAGCCCGAGGAATAGCACGGCTTTTTGGTATTGAGGTATTTACTAACTGTACGGGATATCCACGACTAATAAAAACCTTCCATTGTGTTCTGGGTTTTACTAGGAATCCTTAGGTTTCGCAAATGTTTCACATAGTATTTACGAGATGCTTAGTGTCTCAGAGCAAGCTGGATTTCCCAGTAAAAATGTTTCTTTGACATTCCTGTTAGTTCCGTTCCTTATGGATCGCGGTATTTGAATCTACAAAATAGTAAAAATTAAGTGCACCGAATGAATTCGCTTAAAAAACATTCTCGAAGAAAGAGAAACATTGAGAGAAATTAGAATGACAGCAGATACTTTATTACCACGGACGTTTCGGGAAGATACTTCCGTTCTTAAAATGTGTCTCTTCCCGAAACATCTGTGTTAATAAAATCTCTGCTACAATGCATGGTGTATCCGATATAATATATCACTCCTGTAAGTGCGCCTGTCAAGAAATCAGAGCAGAAAGGCAACGCGAATGCATGCTGTATCACATCCGATACATGTTTTGTGCCACCGGTCTTAAAAAAATACTCTTCCAGATGGAGCCATTTGGATTTCCGGCGCTCAGATCTGCACGGCTTGCTGACATCGGCAATATATTCGAGGAGAGCCTAACTTGCAGACAGCGCTCCTAACTTCCTGGCGGTGCATCTTTGATGTTTCAAAACTGTAAGAAATTTGGTGCTGCTCTGTGCTCGAACAAAGACAAAAACTATACTTTCTCCGTCTTCACAACCCATGAGGAACAAATTCATCGTGTATCAGATATAATACACAAAGCATTTCTTCGTTTTTGCGATGAAAAATGTAATAAATTTTTAATCATTTTTAGAATGATATGTTTTATAGTAGCAGACACTCCTAAATATTTTCACGTAAAAATAAAAATAAAAATGGTTTTATCTAGGCTCGCATGCACAAGCTGTGGGCAGTGCGCGTGTGCAGAAACCAGATTAGCGTGAAGTGAAGCTTCTGCGCATGCGTCCTGGCGACAACAGCGCCACCACAGCGGCGTGACGTCACAACCGGGTGTTGGTGTATAGAGCGCACAGACAGCCAGTGGTACCAATTTATGGAAGGGCCAAACGATTGCAAACTTGTTGGTTTTATGGGAACGGCGGCTTTATGCATGCGCGAAAACCTTGAACATGGTGACATCGGCTCGGAATCCCGGCTATGTTTCGAGCTCAAACGTCACGGGTGCACCTCGGCATTCTCGGTCTCTTTGTGCGAAGAAGAATGTTTGACCATGAGTGTGCTTCGTGGGAAAGCTGACGCTCGCGTTTTCATCACAATTTTAACCCAACATGTTTTCATATCTGCAAAAATGAAAAAAAGAAAAAGAAAGAAAAAAAGGTTCTTAATACCTTGTAATTAAAGGGCGTGGAAACACTGGTGGTTTAAATACGCATATAGCATATTCAGGTACAACTTACAAAAAGCTCAAAATTGGGGCGACCGTTGTATGAGCTTGAATTTCCCCCGGATTTCAGCCTCTATCATTAATATTCATAAGCAGCGACAAATGCTGATTTGAGTATTTGAGAGGAAAACAAGCGAATTGCCGGCAGTACCAAACTAAAAACCATAAACGTCGTAATCTTTAACAAAATAAAGTAGAACAAAAAAGAACAAAAAACAAAAAGGTTCGTTCGAGCAAAAAAAAGTCCCGATTGTCGCCCGCTGCAATCGTATGAAAGGATCCACCACGTCGGAATATTCTGGCTTTGCTTCCAGACCTTTTTGTTTTTGAGTCTAAACGTCAGAGCAGATTACTATTATTATAATTCACGCGCGCACACGCCTTCATATTGCGTCTTTCGATTCGTATGGCGACGTAGGTGTGCCGCACAATTCCGCGAAAATAGGGACAAGTTTCAGCTTTTTTCCCCCGCTTTTATACCACACAGAAAGCATGTACCGCGACAGTAATACGATGTCTCTTTTATGTAGTATACACGTTTTTTATTCGTTCTCTTTCTGCTCTTAGTTACTTCTGCTATGCGGAAAACCAATACGTTCACTCGGCGTTCGCAGTCCGGAAATCGTATAACCTAATTTATGTTTATGCTGGGGGAATCGAGTTCTGTCGCGAACACATCAACCATCGTTACAGTCACAATAACAACGTTAGTGTCTGGACGAATCTCGAGAACATTTTTTTTTTTTTTTACAAAACAAACATAAAAACATAAACTAAAATGGGGTAGATTGTCTTCATTATCGGTGACTATCTCGTTTACTTTCAACATGATTTACTTAGAAAATAAAAAGCTTTTCTCTAAGCCACAGCCCCACCAGATAAAAGTTTAATCGTTAATATTGCGTGTAACTGACATCACTATAGAACCGCACACTAGTAGCTGTTCCACCGCGATCGTAAATATGCCTCGCCGAAGTTGCGATGTGGGCATACAAAAAGAGAACCACGTGCCGACGTGACAATAGCTGCGCTCAGTGAGGACATGCCGATGCATTAGAGACCTGCCACACGCTTTGGCACTCTGCCCACTCCGTTCAGCTCACCTTCGCTGTGGACAGCCCTAATAATGCCCCCCGGACTGTCGGGGGAAGCGTGACAAGATGAATGAACATCCTCGCTCAATGTGTGCGCTCGGGAAGCTCCCGACACGCTCGGCGCACTCGCTCGGCTGGTTGCATGCCATGACAAGACTCCCCTCCCCACTGGGAAGCCGAATGGGGCGCACGTTTTGTTTAGCAACTCTGGTCTCCAGTAATCAATGCGGCGTGGTTTCACTATGGAAGCTTTACCTGTTACGGATCGATCGCGATTATTTGCTTGTTTGCCGCCGCCTTTTCGTGGTACTAGTTTTATTCATACTGCAACTGCTCTCTTGGGGCTGTCGCAGGAGTGCAAAGGTACACGCGATGAAGAAACGCGAACAAGGCGCGTTTTAACGTGCCATATAATTAGCGAAAACATACTACCACAGTAAAGCTGTTATTTGTTTATTGCTACCACCCGGTGCCGTGTAGGAGAGGAACGTATAGGAGAAGAACATTCATTAAAGTAATTCACGGGAGGCGACACCGCATTCGAAGCTAGTGTATCACTGAAACGAAAGCAAGTGTGCAGGTGAATTGGTAAAATACTGACATTGTAACCCCACGGCGGAGGAGAAACGGGACATACAACACAAAAATTCAGAGCTTTGTGTTGTCAACACAGAGCACAGAACTTTGTGTTTTCCGTTTTTCTTGTAAAATTACAACGCGTAGTTCTCTTTCTGTAAAGAGAACTACGCGTTGTAATTTTACAAGAAAAAACCGACCTGTGAAATACACCTTTGACGAAAAGTTTAGATTGCTGCGAGCAGGCGTCGATTTTTACGGTCCATTTTAGATCGACCCTGGTGACCTGGGACCACCCTATACATATGAGGAAACAAAATCACGGAAACGCTTTTACATTTTTTAAAAGGTTGTCCTGAAACGAAGAAACGGGGACAAACTCAAGAACACGTCTGTAAAATTAATTCTAGTCAGATATTGAACCAGAAAGAAAAAGGAGTCCAGCATATCCCAGGATTTCGTTTCATAAAGGTATGCCAATTAAAATTTAGCTGTGTTTGAGACTCTTCTGCGTTTATGTCAGCTTTTAGAACACACCAGTCTCGTGTAAATTCGCCATGTTTCTTTACGTCTCCAATAAAAACCGAGTAGACGGTGATGGATGGATGAATGGGTGCTAACGGCTGTACCCTTATAAAGGGCGGTAGCTTGCGCCACCTAGCCTGGATACTAGCCACTACATGCCACTACGGTGGCCAACGTTGCCTTACTTTATTCGAGACTCCAGCAAAACGGACGTTACCAAGCGGGAAAACTGAAAACCAGCTGGAACTGGTGGCTTTGCGCCTCTCCGTGTCTCTAGCGGCTTTCGCTGACACGTGTTATCGGTGCGGTGGCGAACGATGTAAATTGACAAAAGTCTGAATATTCTTTAATTGTGCCCGAGTGTTGATTAGTGTGGTGAAGCCTCAGTAGATCGTTTCCTTCCATCGCGTATTTGAAAGCCCGCTGAACACACAACAAAGGCTCGTATGCTTCCAATTTCTTGGATAGAGAGGAATCACGCAAAGCGGTTTTGAGTTCTTGCCTGTCTCGAATTGCATTTAAAGTGACGTCTATTTGCTAGCTGATAAGTGGTTTGTTTAAAGGAATGTAAAACAGCCGGCCGAAGGCGACAGACTCCGTGTTTCACTGGAGGGAACACAAGTGTTGCAGTCAAGAGAAAGCGAAGGTCCGATAGGTGTTTTTCCTGAGCTTGGTCGTGATCGATTAGCCGGCAGATTGAGCGGTCGGTGCGTTGGTTATTCCTTTTGGCTGCTTCTCGCCAAAAGAGCCCCTCGAGCACACCGAAAGAGTTGAGCCGATTTGGCGATTACCTAATTTCGGAAAAACTTCCCGCTGCGTATGTGATTAACCAGGGGAACTGAACTATCTGCTTTTAAAATGTGGTGGAGGCGTCTCGCAAAGTTAGAAGCTTTCACGACATTACGATTTATCGCGCCTCCAAAATTTATACAATGCCCCCGTCGCAACGAGCAGCAATATACATCTAATTTTTTTTTTTTTAGGTTGTTCGGTCAAGAAATAACATTTGCCCATCGTTTACTTAATATATCCGTTCAAGGTTCGAAGTCAAGTTCGATGCAGATAGGGTCTGAGTGAATCTCCAATGGAGACTGTCTCTCCAGTTTGTTCGCGTTCGTCTCCTGTGCTGCTGGCTAGAACCATTTGGTCGAGTTGAAGTGGTATCTCACTTTCTGTAAAATACTTTTATTCTGAGTACACTTAATGCCACTAAGCTCGAACTTCAACCCGAAGAACATACTAATATCGCTTTAGTGCGACATAATATGTAGTATCATACAAAACCAGCATATTCTTCAAAATGACTCTGCGATTGCTACTAAACCCTGCATTGAAATACAATTATCAGCTGCTTATAGTGGGGCGCCCTGCAGCGGGTTAACATGGTCCTTGACTCAAAAAGCATTTGCTTAATTTTGGTAATTTTCGTGCAGCCGGTGTTGTCCAAACTGACGGTGGGAATTGTTTTTTAAATGCGGATATGCGCGAACGCTCGATTTCACGAACAAATAAATCAGATGGTCGAGACATGCGAGTTAACTGAAAAGAAGTTAGCCTACAAAATCTCTTAAACAAAAGTTTGATATGAAAATAATACACAGCACCTGCAAACAAAAATAAGCACTGCAATACAGGCGCAACAGCTGCATCTTAACCGTCGCAGTTCAAACATATAGAAAATATGGCATTAAATAAAGATAATCTACTCAAATCAATGCGCCTCCCGTTCAGCCAGCCCTGCCGACCCGATGCCACCTGTTCCCAGCCGCCATGTTTGTTCGTAGGTGGCGACCCCCTATAGGTAGCGGGAGTCGCGAATAATAGGGAATGATAACAAATGGGGGAAAAAAAGCAAACAACCCAAAACGTTGAACATCACATTTGGGTAGGAAGTATTTCGTAGATCTTGAAGCTTGTACACAGAAAAGAAAGTACGCCGATGGAAACAAACGAAGTTTTAGTATTCAAAATATCGATTGAATTTTCAAGTAAAACTCAAAATAAACTTCAAAATTGTTCATGCTGAACGAAGAAATCGGTTTTCTGAACCTTATTTTTAGTATTTTCTCTTATCCTTTCAGTTTTTGATTATTGTTTTTGATACGCACCGCTTCAGCACCGTTTCAATATGAGATTGAAATCAAATTGGCGACATTTTTGTCCACACATGGACCGCTCTCAAAACGTTGGCTTCGACCAGATCTGAACGAAACCGCACCCACACAACGAAATCAGTGGACAGCCAAGCATAACAAATATTGTTAACGCCTTCAAATAATCTTGAAATGCACCGAAATTCTCGGTTCGAGTGAAACCCCGGGCCGCATGAACCTTAAAGTTTCCGTTTTATAATTTTAATCTGGTCTCTAAACATAGCGAACAAAATCTATGTTTCTCAAAACTATATTGTCGGCCAATTTCAGCCCAGTTGTGGGCCCACGAAACAAAGGAAGCGAATATGCAAAGGAAAAGTGCACAAACTATAAACAAATAAAAAATAATGTTCATAAAACAACAGCTGGGTTTTCAGTTTGCTGCATTCAAATTGGAACGCCGAATTTGCTGATTTGCATAGTTCTTTTTATTCTACGGCGTTTGCAAGGACTCAATTGTTCTAGTGATTTTTTCTTACTATAAACCAGTGTTGGCGGTAACGCGTTACAAGTAACCGCGTTACCGGTAGCGCGTTTATTTTTTCGGTGACGGAGTAGCGTACTCGTTACATTTTCGCAACAGTAACGGGTAACGTAATTACGTTACTTATTGCATCATTTTTCCAAGACCTAAAAAAAGGACACTTAATTTTTTATATATATATTTCGTTTTATTTAAAGTTCTTACGCAGCCGACGCGACGAGCTGATGTATGAGATAGCGTCAAAAGAGAGCCATCATGGTGTCCTTCGTGTTTTTCTGCGTGTTCTATCATCGCTGAACCAAACATGGACAAAAAGGCCAGACTTGTGCCTATCTCAAATACTCTACTCAAGACACTGTATTTGGGATACTTTTTGAAGTATCTTGGTATCTTGCAAATACTTTTGATCGAGAGTATTTGATACTCTATTTTAATTACAATTGCGAGTATCTTGTACTCGTTACATTAAATACATTTTTGACATTCCGCCATTTTCCGAGTTTTTCGGTATAAAGTGGCATGGGCGTGGCACGAGCAAACGTGAACATTCTTTCGAGCAACCAAATCCTGTTGCTAGCTCCGCTTAGCTACGGTGACTTTGATTAAGCTCCTGAAAACATCGCTTTTTAGCTGACTGTGACTCGTACTTCAGTCCAAAGTTCGTACAGTGAAGGTTCTCCCCTCGCCTTCCCAAAGGCGGCCTTTTGTTTCCATAGAGTTTACCCCCCAAAAAAATTAAAAAAAAGGTGTGGTTTTACGGGTAAAAAAAGATGCCACCCTGAGGCGCGACGCAGACGGGGAAACGACCTACGACAACAATGCAGACTTGAGTGTGAAGCAAATAACAAATAGAAGAAAATGACAAGTGGACACAGAAAAAAAAGACATTTTTGTTTCGGTTTTTGTATATTTGACCCCGCTAGGGGTCAAATATACAAATATACAATGCATGCTGCATTGTTCATGCAGGCCGGAGTGGTAACAAAAGAGCCCCTTCTCTCCCTCACCGGAGAACACGAACTCCAGCCGAACGCTGACGCCGCGTTCAGCTAAGTCAGTCGAGCGCTGAGCCATTGTATTTGTTGTCCCCACCCATGTAGTTCTAAAGTTAACCGCTTGGGGCGCCACGGTTTGATCTCCTCCCCAATAGCTAAAGCGACCTCTTTCTTGGTGTCCCAGAAATGTTTTGTAACATCTATCAGTGATATTGCCACGGGCATTTCCGAGTGAGCGTGTGGCCTAATGGTTACCGCGCTTGGCTCTCGCGCGGAGGATCCGGGTTCGGTACCAGGGTGTGGACTCCTCTTCTATTTATCCTTTCAACTTGACATTCTCGTTGGTTCGAGAACCTTGTCGTCTGAAATAGTTACGAATATTCTACGCGCTGAACTTTCTACGCCGAATGTTCCAGAAACACACGCGGGTGCAAAAGGTGCTCCGAGTGGCGGTCCGGAGTCAGTCTCGCCCCAGCGCTCGATCCTGCTGTTTCGCCAACATCGACGCCTGCGACGCTAGCCTTTCTCTATTTTGTTTTGGGCGCAAGTTCGCCCAGTTAAACGTAATGTTCCTTCAGTTATTCGCCGCCTCATCATTTGCCATTCGTGACAATATTTTGCTCCTAATAATTGGACTACATAAATTAGCCTTACGATATTTTTCTTTTTTCGTTTTGTGTTGTTTCGTGCTAGTAAACCTTTCTGGTAACCCAGATTTTCGCAGCTGTATAATTGTCGTTGTCGATGACGTCGATACAATTTACGCAATGCGGAAGTATCTTCAAAAGTAATGGAATTACATTTCTAAATATTTGTATTCTACTCAAGATACTTTACAGTGAAAGTAACTTGAGTAGTATTTTAAATACTTTATAAAGCAGGTATTTAGTAACTTAACTTAAATACTTTTATCGAGTGTTTTGTCCGACACTGAAAAAGGCCCAGTGGCTTGCGCTTTTAGCGCTGCATTGATTGATCCCATTAGCTCGTAGCGTCGGCTGCGTCTCGACTTAATCTGAAACGTAGTATAATGTGCCATTTGTCTGGGTCACCCACGCTGAACCGCACTGTCTATATATGATTATTTTTGAGGCGCCAAGGCAATAATTGTTGCACGCATTCCACATTTCCACATGCCCTCAAAATGCCGCCTGTCTTTTCCCCACGGAAAAAGTCCAAAATAATAAAACAAAACAAAAAACAACACCAACAACGCCCACGCTTTTTGCCCCAGTGTCGAAAAACGCTGTTGCCACCCCCCCCCTCCCCCCCCCCCAAAAAAAAAAATGCTGTTATTGTCAACTTATATATATATAAAAATATCGCAAAAGTGACGTGCGTCACTTTTCATCGGTAACAGTGAAGCGTAGTTCACACACTTGCAACCGGGTGCGAGCGAGAGTGACAAGAGCGGTTTTTAAGCCTGTTGCGACGGCGTACAACCTGCTCCGCAGCAGCGCTTCCGGTCTTAAGACGTCGCAAGTGGCTTAGAAACCGGTCTTGTCTGTCTCGGTCGTACTGGGTTGCAAGAGTGTGAACGGGGCTTAATGGTAAAGGCCCGTTCTCACTCTTGCAACCAAGTACGACCGAGAGAGACGAGACCTGTTGAAATCTCTTAAAATTTCTTTGGACGAGGGAGCACACTGGCATTCTGGCGCCATCTATGCGGTGACCCTGGAACTGCATTTCACACGAGCTAAGGTTTTGCGGGATTTTTGAGGTCAAATGTGCGTAATACCTATAAGAAAGGCTCGTTTATAACTAGAGCTCCGTGTTTTCGGATAAATCCGAAAAACTCCGAAAAACACCCGCCGGTAAAATATTGGTCAATTCGGATTTATCCAATAAACTCCCAATATTTATGTGCCAATGCCACTCCCCCACCCCCCGCCCCTTCCCCCGGCAAAAGAAAAAAGTAAAATACTTTTTTTGTTTTGTTTTACAGTTTGATCAGCACAGAGCCAATTGTCCTGGGAAAATTCCACCATAATTATCTTTCAAATCTCGAACCGTTGTCAAAAGGGGTCTTGCCGTTTGTCTCTTCAAGGTTTATTCAGGGCAACAGGTCGCTCGTTGTGCATTCGGGTCACGACAAAAGCCACTCTTTTGGTTCCCAGTTTGGGCCATGCGATTTGTGATTTAGAGAAAAGAAAGGGTATGTTTTAGTAACAGTGAAAGCGATGGACCATACGGAATATTGTATAAAATTGGGTAGAGGTGCAGTTCAAACTCTCTATTACCTCCTTAACCATTCCACCTCACGCGGCCACGGGCTTGATTGATGGAATAGGATTGGATGACTACGAGCTTCCTAGCAACTACCTCCGGGAGTTTATTGATTTTAAGGTATTGGCGTTTATCGAAGCGCCGCTTGTGTGTGACTTTTGTCGTGGATCAATTAGTATTGCCAATGGCAATGGCACCAACGCCACATTCAACTGAATATAATTCAATTGATACAAGCGCGTTTTATTTTTTTTTCTGGCATACGTTTACATTCGATTATTTATTTATTTATTTATTTTTATTAGGAAACACAGCGAAATTAAACTCCGAATTTCGGAGAATTGGGAATAAAAAAATATAAACTCTGATAAACTCCGAATCTTCGGCAAAAAATAAACTCCGAAAAACACCCTCCGAATTTGACGAAAAATAAACTCCGAAAACACGGCGCCCTATTTATAACGTTGACAAACGTTTTTCGAGTCAAGAAAGAAAGGAGGATGTGCGAGAGAAATAGAAATTATGCCGGACCGCCAAGTTTACACCGTTACGCAATAGATGGCGCCAGTGTGCCCTCTCGTTGTAAGAGGTTTCAAGGCACCCAGTTCTAAGAGGTCGCAAGAGTCTGAACGGGCCTTAAAGCGCCGTTCACACATATGCAACCGAGAAGGACTGAGAGAGACTAGACCGGTTTTTAAGCCTCTTGCGACGTCTTAGGACCTGCTCCGCTGCAGCGCATCCGGTCCTAAGACGTCGGAAGAGGCTTAAAAACCGGTCTGGTCTCCCTCGGTCTTACTCGGTCGCATATGTGTGAACGGCGCTTAAAGGCCGGCGTACAACCTCAGTTTTCTGCAGGGAAGATAATCCTCTTAGTGCTCCCCTTTCCTAAGCTGCAAGGGGAGCGAAGTTGGGGCAAGGCTAAATTGGAGGATATGGGAAAGGAGGAGGCGGGCAAGAGTGGGAAGCACGAAGTGTACGTCGGCCTTTAAGGTGTTTCTGTTAAACGTAGGTCAGTAACGCGTTCCTTTGTTTTGCAAGTAACAAGTAACGTATTTCGTTACTTTTTTTTCGGTAACACCTACAACACTGTTATAAAGTAAGCTACAATCTGGCTACACGTCACGGAAGAAAAAGTAGAAAAAAAGAACATCCATGAGACCTTGATTCTTCGAACGATTAAGATTACAAGGAGAATGCTACAAACCTTCCCTGAATTGTAATGTACATATCTGGGGAATACCCGCCTGGTGGTAGGTTTATCCGTCGCGGTCTTCCTTTATTTTCGATCTGCAAGCATATTTGCAGTCAGATGAGTACAGATGGCTCGGGCAAGGAAAGATGGGCCATATTTATTTTATTTCAAAATACTGCGACCTCGAAGAGGTCATCACGGGAGTGGAAAGAAAATACACATATACATTAAAAAAGGCAAACAATCAAAGATGTACACACCCGATAGAACAAAACTTAGAAAGCCGCAAAAATATACAATACAGTTAAAAAAGAGTACCAAAACAATCACGTACACTTCACTGGTAGACTCAAAGGAACAATACCAAGGAGTCTACTTTATTTCTAATACAAATTTATCATAATCGAGATAGCGAACTTATCTATTTATGTTCCAGTTTTCTGTCATTCGAGGAAAAAAAGATTATTTAAAACAGTTAAGGTGGGCTCTGTACGGTACAAGATTTAAAGGATGGAAGCTTCGAGTGCGTGACTGAGCAACAAAACCAATATATTTAAAAGTAATAGGCGTATTAGAATCACCTTAAAATATGTAGAAACACGTAAGCAACTAAAAGTGCGACGGCTTATCGACAAAAAGTGGAAAAAGAGGCAAGTTGCTAAAGGGTAAAAAAAAGGAACTGTACCAAAGAAAGAAAATTAAACACGTAACATTCGAAGAAAATGTGTAGAGCGAGGCAGAGTGAAGGAAAACGGAAGGAAAGTCATATTTAAGGCGAGATAGTGCGAAGCAGGGTCTCGAACCGAACCCAAACCACAATCGAAAACCGAAGCAAAACCGTTATTTTTGACCGAACCGCAACAAAGCCGTAACCGAAATCGAGCATTTATTAGGGAGTTTTCGCAGACCGCGTTTCCCTCTCCGCTATGCCCTCCGCAACGAAGAAGCCGCTACCGCGCCTGCGCGCCGATGGTCTTGACTATAGAGTTCCGGGTATCGTAGCGAGTTGCGGAGGGCGTTGCGGGACGGCGAAAACGATATACGAAAACTCCCTATTATTAGGAAGTTTTAGCGGGTTGTTTCCCCACGAACGGTTCGCACTCGAACGGATCGGCGACGCCACTGTGCATGCCCGTGGGAGTCGTTGGGGGCTTCGGGAGGCTCTTCTCGTTCGTTTCTCTCACTCCAGCCGCTGGAGCCGTCACCGGAACGCAGCCAGCACCGTCCACGACTCGGGGTAAAAAAACGATGGTGGTCGGTTCGTCCGCCGCCCTAGCCGAGCGTTAGGCTTAGGACAGCGGGAAGCGATGTGCCACCCATGTTAGTCTGCTTCATTTGTGAGGTTGAAGCAAATAATTTCGAGGACGGCTCACAATGGTAAGCGAACGCGAATGCTGTAAACTACGCATGCTAGTAATTTCATTGCGATCTGCAGGCTGACTAGCTGCCGTGGCGACCGCGAGCAGGCGAAATGATTTGGTTCGACATAACACAACGTGAACGATCGTTCAAGTTCAAGATGACGAAGACACACCACCTGCCTTTGTGGTCGTTCATACACTTTTTACTCTATATAGTTTCGCAGGCTTTGAAATTCCGACCGATAAATGTTACGTCGGCCGTCTTGTTTACATCGGTCGTACGCCGGAAACACCAGCCGCCAGGGTTTTGCACGCTGCAGAATGTTTTATATGTTTATTATAAGATGGCGCTGCCGGTCAAACGCGATCATCGTCATCGTTTACACCGGGTTGCCAGTTATATTATTCGCTAAAATACTTTAAATTTCACGTACGGTTTGGCAGGACAGACCAGCTGCACCGTTCATGATTTCGGAACCGTATCTTTCAAAAAAGACTCGCTAAACCTCCCTATTGAATCAGAACCGGAACGAAACTGTTATCTCATGCGGTGGTTACCGGTTCTGGAAAACGGTTCGGAGCAGTAAAATGTGAGCCGAAGTGGCGCAAAGTAAATAACATATTCGCGACGGTGGCGTCAACGGCGCAGTTTTAACATAGCAAACGGCGTGCAGTGATGTGGAAACAGCTCAAGATTAATAAAAAAAAATATATTTCACGTCTATGTGCAGCGCAACTTGGCGTCGGCGAGTCGGCGCGGTTGCGTACACTTCTATATATTGTTTCACCTCATACATTGTTCCCTCTCATACAGAATTTTGTCATAAGCGGAACTCCCCCCCCCCCCCCCCCCCCCCGAATCAAAATCCTGGCTACGTGCCTGTTTCATCTTAGGATGGACCGCACAGGCGCTACGAGCTACCGGATCGAATCCATAGCTCGGAGGGTGTCACGTGCCCTTCCGGGTGGGCAGTGCGGATAGGTTGTAGCGTTCATCTAGGAGCATCGTAAGGTGAAGCGGAGAATATCTATGTGTGTGCGTGTATGTGAGCGTGTGTGTGTGTGTTTCTTTTCTTGCTGCTAAGCGGTATTCTTCAAGGAGAAAGAAATAAAACAATAACATCAAAATAAGAACAAAAAGTCGACGACTCTTGGTATGTTTGTTCCGTGGTGGCAGAATCTAAAGCGCCAAGAGGCGAAGCCGCGAGGAGCGCGACCGACACTGCGGCGCCGGTCGCCGGGATGCCAACCGCCCAGTGCAGCCCTGAGCCCTGAAGCTGCTTGAATACTTTTTTATTGTGTATGTGCGTTTTTTTAAGCAGAATGTCGCCCATTTTAATATTCTTTTTGTTTTCATCAATTTTAAACCGATCTTTACTGTCATAGTAAAGCACGAGGTAGAGCCCACTTTAGACCTTCTTCTTTTCCTTCAGAGGCCACAGTAGAGCATTGTTGTTAGTGTGTGCTGTGTGTCCTCTCCTGTCCTTTTTTTCTTCGTGTTCAAGTAAAGTTTTAACGTTAAAGCTAATATTTTTACAAGTGCGTACCAACAAGATTAACTGCTAACCGTTACTGAGTGTTCAAAATCGGCGACTCGTGGATAAAGTAAGTCTCTTGAAGCCACACTTTAAGAGGGCTGTAAAATCGCAGGAACGCTTAAAATTCTAAATATAAGGCATAATAACGAATGACAAAAATAATCCCTGCAGAAGGGGAACAAGAGGGACAACGACAAATACGAATCTCCCAACACAACTAGGTGACTGGCGCGCGACCGAAAAAATCCGCCTGGTCCGGGTATCGAACCCGGGACCTCTCCTTTTCCAGTGGACCGCTCTACCAACAGAGCTAACCAGTGGTTAGACGTCAATAGAGCAAACAGGTTTAATCAGCTTCCACCAGTCTAATACCAACAAGGGTGAAAGGCTTGCATTTTAAGGTTATGATTATAATGCGATTAAATGCAAAGGTGCAAGCGAGCTGGACAAGAATGACGAAAATAATCCCTGGAGAAGGGGAACAAGAGGGACAAAGGACAAACACAAATCTCTTGGCAGCTGATAAAACCTGTTTGCTCTACTGATGTCTAACCCCTGGTTAGCTCAGTTGGTAGAGCGCTCCACTGGATATGGAGAGGTCCCGGGTTCGTTACCCGGACCAGGCGGATTTTCTGGTCGCGCACAGGACACCTAGCTGTGTTTGAAGATTGGTGTTTGTCCTTTGTCCCTCTTGTTCCCCTTCTCCAGGGATTATTTTTGTCATTCTTGTCCAGCTCGCTCGCACCTTTGCATTTAATTGCATTATAGGCATAATAAGCCCCAATCGTGAAGTTTGACTCTTAAGGTTCGAATAGGTGTTTCGTTCGTAAAACGTAAAACATTAAAATAAAGAGTGCGAGAGAAAAAACGAAGACAGAAAACGAAGAGGGTTATAAAATGTAAATTCAAAGCGATCTAGCTTTTTTAACGTGAAACACTCCTTTGGCTAGGTGTTCGTCACTTCGTGAAGTCCAAATAAAAGCGCGGCCACGAGGCTCCACACTGATTGGTTGACGGGTGAGAGTAGAAGACGGAGGCGCTTGACGCTGATTGGTTCATGGGGAGGTCATGTGACTAGAGCTGTAGGTGAGGAGGAGCTCGACCACCTGTGCCCACTGAAGCAGAGGAGCTCGCGAGTATG
The DNA here is from genome assembly GCA_013358835.2 of Ixodes persulcatus. Lineage (NCBI taxonomy): Eukaryota > Metazoa > Arthropoda > Arachnida > Ixodida > Ixodidae > Ixodes > Ixodes persulcatus. The sequence goes on along the minus strand of JABSTQ010009107.1, from coordinate 36,795 downwards.
GAAGGCTCTCGAAGATCGCCAGATTTATCAGCCCGATTAGCTGTAGTATCGCTCCATTCTATCAAGTTCCATATGGTACGCGTTAACCTATCTGATGAAGAGCGCCCTGAACGTAGGTCAGTGTCGCTAAACGTTTGTGATGCTGGAACGTTCGCCGTATGCAGCACAATTGTTATTTAACTGGACAATCTAGTTATCTATCTCAACTGAGCCTTGATCACTCTAACAAAATAAATAAATATTTTTTTTTGTCATCGAACTTAATTGAGCTTTTGAGCGATATATGATTTTGTAACCGACTAGGCATAGGCGTAGTGAAGGGCTGGGCAGGAACACTCCCAAAAGTATTCCGTAATAGAAATACTGAGATACGTGCATTTTAAGACCAAAATAGAGAGACTGAGATATATATGTCTTATATGTAAGGAACTTGCGCAAAACCGGCACAAAGTATTCCGGAATACTGATATATACCTATAACGATATATATGTACATAAAAAAATAATTTATCCCGAACAGTGGTAGGAGGTAAGGGTGCAGTTCGCGGCGAACGCAAACGGTGGTAACTGTATTCCTCCATGTCGGTTTATCCTTATATCAAACTGTTCATTTATTTACAGCTTTGGAGAGTATCGCGATACAAGCGATACAGCGCAAATGTATTTTACAACTAAAACCCTGACACAATTTCGAATATATCTCAATACAGAGATACTATCACGATACACTTGTATACCGCGATACTGCTCAGTCCAGGCATAGCGTCATCGTGAGTTGCCATACGAAGTCAACTGATGAGCTAAAATTCTTTTTTTTTTTTTTTTACAGTGAATTGGTCTGCACCTTCCAATGTCACTCGAACTTACGAATGAAGAAGCAGATGCCCGCAAAAACATCTTCTCATAGGCGAAAAAAAAAATTGAAAACGAAAAGTAACTTTAAGTTATTTTATGTCAGAAGCATTTTTTTTTATTGTATGCGAACCATGAAATGTACTCGGGGAAGTTTAGTTAAATTTCATTAACTCAAAATGTCGTAATAATAATAAGAATGATCGCTGGAATGAACATTTCCTAGCCAAAGGAATGAAATAATTTCAAAGCGTGCTCTGCAATCAATGAATTACAGAAAAATGATAAATTGATTACAGGCAAGCGAGCTCTACTTGCACACGGTACACGTCACTACTCCAACGCTATATATATTTGCCCAATCTCACGTGGTGATATACAAAAAAAACAAAAAAACAAAAACGAAACAAAAACAACAACAACACTGTCTGCAGTAGTGACAAATAAACTACTTTGCGATGATTTTCGTATTTGAGCATCTCGACAGGTGGCAGTTGTTACGGGTGTGAGTTGGGAGTATAATCAGTTAATCTTTAAGCTTGCAGGGCAGCGAGGGTGACAAGCGCGAGGAAGCTTTAGTTCCTTCTGTGGAAATAAGCCTTTTTAAGCAAAACACTTCTCTATTAGCCCCGAGAAGTTCGCGTGGCGCCCCCTTACGGCGAACCGGGGTGACGTCACGGCGAGGAGAGAATATTTCCCCGACTCGCCCCGCTCGCCCTGTGGAGGCTGTGACGACTTTAGCTTTCGGCGCGCTCGTTTCTATTGAATTTTGTTTGCCGTGTTTTTCGTAGGAAGTGTAAATTTTTTATATGGGGCTTTATTGAGGTATGGCCTGTAGCTGCAGGCGAAACTTCAACCAACATTTTAAGCATGGTTGACAGGGCAGGCAACGCATGAATCACAGCTGGTATATGAAAATAAAGAAATATGGCCACAATTGCAGGAGCATCACTATAGATTTACATCTCACACAATAAATGCTGCTGATGGTCTGAATGAATTGGCAGGTTTTTCATACTATTTTTTTTATCTCTGTTTTTAAACTAGATCGCCGAAGCAGAAAAGCTGAATGCTGCTCGAGCAACAGGCTAAATACAGTCTGGGCCATGGGGAGAGAACCACAAGTAAGACAGCCCAAGTTCAGGGACAAAGTAAAAAAAAAAACAAGGAACATTTATTATATACACTGCTCGCATTTGACCTTTGCTGGATTTGGATAGTATTTCAATGGACTACACGGGTGGTATCTGTTGACTTGTTTATATCAACCCTCAAATAATGTATAACAAACGTAAGCGAAGGTGTCTAGCTTGTTATTAGTCCCTTAAGTCCTAAAATTGAGATTGTACTTAAATCAAATTGTCCTGAAGCTAAAATACCAGAAGGTTTTCGCACGCAGACTGTCACCCTTCACAGGTTCCACATTTTCTGCTACTAGTGCTGCATCTACCACTGGAGAGACGTTCGAATGCTTTCTTTTACTCCTGTTTTCCTCTGTTGTCAGAGAGTCCAGCTGTAGGGAGTTTGGAGGCTGAGGAAGCTTTTGGGAACCTGCACCAGTGTCTCTTTTAATTGGAAATAAACGACAATTCAAACTAAACGGTGTATTTTCCGAATACCCAAGGCTGGAATAAAGAATGTCAGGAAAAAGTATAAAGATTACAAATCACGGTACTATTGCTGTGCATATTTTGGGCAGTTCAATACATATCATACAGGCAACGGGGGGCAATTCGGCCGTTTTTCCTGCTACCATACAAACTAACTTCCAGTAATTATGCATCTTCTAAGAAATATGCCTGCATAGGTGTATAAACTATATAATTAATTCACGAAGAAGCTACATTTATGTAAAACAACCCTGTTCCACGAGCACTTCAAAGATCATCCGACGCAGGGCCTTTAAAACATCTGCGAACCAGTGCATGCAGAGTAGCAGCGCAGAGTCGGGGTCGCGAGCTAATTTGCCGACCACCCAAAGGCCCATGATATAAATTCCACTTCGAATGCCTTGAAAGCGGGATGTAATATCGTCCTAAATCATGAACATGGAAGGAACAGAATTCCAGCGTCTGAAACACTTGCACCACCGCTTCACCGACCCCTCGCAAAATTGCCTTCTGTCGTGTGGGGACGGGGAGGTTCATCGGCGGAATCGCCTCCGCCGATAGTTTATGGGATTTGTAACCCAATTTTAAAGGTAAAAGTGACAAGCAGGCTTATAAAATGTACGAAAGCACGCCTATATCGGCCTAACTCAACGTCTTGAACACCGGGTAAAAGAGGGCCAGCTCCTCGAAGTGCTTGCGGCACACAACGCCAAACCAGGAAACCGGTGCTGGGAAGCGAGCCGATGCGAGATCGCGGAGCGGAGTCCTCTTCCTGACGTCACGGTACACCTCACCCAATCAGGGCGCGGCGACCGCAGCGACGCTTGTGTTCGCTCTCGGGGCTAATACTTCGTTTCAGCTTCGGTCCGAGCGCGGCCGATGTAATGAGCCGAAGGGCCAATCAAACAGCGAAAGAGGCACAACGTCATGGCGTGCTCTCTGCAGTTGATAGGACCAGCGGGGATTCGCCGTCGCTCTGTGCGTGCTCCTACGCCGGCTAGTCCTATCAAGCGCAGAGAGCACGCCATGACGCTGCGCTTTTTTGCACTGTTTGATTGGCCCTTCGGCTTATAACATCGGCCGCGCTCGGACCGAAGGTGAAACGAAGTATAGGACACAATCTTGGGCCTGTAGAGTATGCTGCCTCGAGGGTAGAGATGCCGCGAACCACCCTAGGTTCGAATTCGAAAAGTTTCAATATTTTCGAACCGAGCTGATGTTCGAATTCGAAAGGTTTCAATAATTTCGACCGTACGGAGATTCGAATTCGAAATATTCGCAACTTTCAAAAACCATGGAGTTTTGAAATTGAAAAGTTCGAAGCTTTCACGGTTTCTAAAAGTTCGGGTTCGATTATTTCGAATATTTTTTATTTGAGGTTCAAGTATACGAAGATTTCGAACTTTCCTAACTTGAAATTCGAGAGATTCGAATGTTTCGAATTTCTTTGGATCTGAAAATAAAAAAATTCGAACGTTTCGAATTCTTATAAACATAAAGTTCGATGAATTCGAAGATTTCGAATTTCTTTCTACATGAAGTTCGAACGTTTCGATTCTCTTTCAGGGCTTATTTTGAAGAAAAAAACTTCTAAGGTTTCCAGTTTCTTTGAAGTCCAAGTGCGCAAACTTCGAGGTCCGGTTTTAATGTTCACCCACAGTTTCAGTTTCAAACAACGTTTTCACGCCTCACTGGTTTTCACGAAGTCAGGTTTAGAAATGTTCGGGTGTGATATTTAGACTGCGCGAAGTTGGTCAGGCAATTAAATGAGACGACGAGTTTCTCGGATGTGTTGGAATATTTGCCAGCGCAGAGTGACGTTTGACCATAGATAAGTAATTGTGACCGCCAGCCCGGGGTGGTCATTAACGTGCATCACGAAGTAGTGATCACACGAACGCACTGTTTAACGATACTCATCCAGTTTGAAACGGCCAGGGGCAGGCAGGGGGTTGAGGCTCAGAAAAACATTGAAGCGATCTGGCAAACTGCCTCCTTACCCCCTTGCACGCTGGTAGTAATTCGATCGAACGCCGCCCAAGTGACGCTGGCATATAGTAAGTTTAGTTTGTACATGATGCAAAATCCTGATACTGGGAATGAAATTTGAAAGGAAAAGTATAAGAAGACAGAAAAAAGGGGACAAGACAACGCCTCATACTCAGTTCTGGGAATGAAATTTAAAAGAAAAAGTGTAAGACGACAGAAAAAAGGGGACAGGACGTCTCAAACTCAGCTCAGGACAACGTCTCAAACTCAACACAGCTGAGTTTGAGACGTTGTCCTGTCCCCTTTTTTCTTTCTTCTTACACTATTTCTTTCGAATTTCATTCCCAGTCTCGGGATTTTGCATCATGATGAACATATACCAGCTCGCCTGCACCTTGACAATTTTTTTGTTTGTAATTGCTTTGGAGGTTCATTTTCCGAGACGGAAGAAACGCCGAGAAAAATGCACAGAAGCTGACTCAACTTGAGGTCGAGGAGCGTTCTGCCATCCCAGTAGCTACGGAAGAGGAAACACGGGGGGGGGGGGGGGGGGGGGAAAAGGGGGGAGCTCCATTTTCCCCCCCCCCCCCCAGATAATTCGGACTGTTAAAGAAAACAATACGGGGAAACAGGGCATGGTCGAGCTTATTATAATCTGAAATTATTTATGCATATATACAGCTACTGTCGCTCTTCACTGTCTTCACTGCATAAAAGATTGCGTTGATGGTCATTGTTAGAAACTCGTTGTCAGAAGGCACTACTCGTCACATGCTCGGTGGTTCGGAAGTTCAAAGCTATGTCTTTTCGACCTAAATAACTGTGCCATTCGTAAAAAAATAATAAATAAATAAACATAACAATAAATGCAAAAATAAAAAGCTGGAAAAAAAAAAAACTGTCAAGAATCCGCCGGAAGTGTTGTATTCTTGCATATTCAGAGGCCCAGAACTACGAAACAAGTTTCTCCTACCAAAATGTGTACAGGCTAAAAGAAACACGTCGCAAAAACGTGAAATAATAAAATAAAAAAAAAAAAATGTTTTTTTATGACGTGCCGAATTTGAACAATATTAGAAATTTTTTTCCCTGAGTTAATTTATTCCTCAGCGTGAAAAGAACTATATATACATTAATTTCTATTCTGCAGATGGTAATAATATGTACTGTCTGTGGTGTTAATTTAAATGCGATACCTTAAACAATTTCGACGAAAAAAATTACCAAGTTTAGGGCATAATTGCCTGTAGATACATGTTTGGATATTTCTTCGAAACTCGTCTTGAACAACAATAATCATATCTTAAGACTGAACTTACCTAGGCTATACATAGATCATTCTTAAAAACGTTTAACTTCTCTACCATAAATATCTTCGGCTATAGCGCGCTTCAAATATGGCACGAACGACAATTGTCAAAAACCCCTTCGTCCTTCCTCGCTCCTTCGGGAATCTTTTTCTTTAAAACCAAGCATGTCAGATGATTGAAATAAACGGCATTGTCTTTCGCAAGGAATGCGGCACCGTCATGTGAAAATGCGAGAAAAAAAATTATGAATGTACCTCACTGCTTGAATCCAAATGAAACCGCCCGCCCACATTTCGAAGGTCGACGAACTTCGAACTTTTACCAAAAAAATGCGAAGTTCGTAGAACTTTCGACTTTCCAGGAATCGAAAGTTCGACAATTTTCGAATTCTTTAGATTAATAAGTACGAAAGTTTGAAAATTATCGAATTTCTTAGCGTAGGAAGGTCGAAAGTTCGAAAAGCTTCGAACTTTTTAGTGCAAGAAGGTCGAAAGTTCGGAAATCATCGAATTTTGTAGTCTATCAAGTTCAAAAGTTTGACAAGCATCGAATTTTCCAGCGTATAAGTTCGAAATTTCGAAAAGCGTCGAACTTCTTAGTTTAAAAAGTTCGAAAATTCGACTCCCGTCGAATTTCTCAATATGGAAAGTTCGAAAATTCGAAATCTTTCGAATTTTTCGAACCGCTTGATTCAATCATCGAACCTTCGGTTCGAAAAAAATTCGCGGCATCCCTACTTGAGGGTAAGAAGTATAGCTTAAAAATATCAGGTATTAAATGCCGAAGGCGACGAGCGACCTGTGTGATTTCAGGTACAGTACTTTGTCTTCATGTATGGGCTCTTTGGTATTTAGTTTATGGCAGAACATAAAGACACACAAATTATATAGTACTTTACTATTTAGGCTGGTATCTTTCGTCTGTTTCGACTTGTATATTGATGTGGCTTATTTCTTGTCGGAACATTGTATATACATGTCCTTTTACTCTTTTATTGACTCTTATGTTGAAATACCTCTAAGAAAACAGGCTCGCAATGTCTAATTTTCGGGAGGGATTAAGGGTTATCCTGAATTTGACGAAACAAGTTGGAGCTACAAGTATTGGGTAAGATAAAGTGTTAAACCGTTAACTCCCCTTTTCCACCCACCCACCCACCCACACACACACACACGCACACGCACGCGAACGAGCACGCGCACACGCACACACACACACACACACACACACACACACACACACACACACACACACACACACACACACACACACACACACACACACACACACACACACGCGCACACACACACACACACACACACACACACAGAGAGAGACACACGCACGCACACGCGCGCGTTTTTTTTTCACTTCCTGATTTAAGAACGCCTAGTGTTGTTTATACGGTGTGATTCCATTATTTGCCCTATTTGCTTCCATAGCAAAACTGAGTAAGTGTTTTACGAGGTGGGGCCAAAATCACGAGACTGAGCGCCTTGTAGCCTGTGCACTTGTAGTAGTGGGGGCACGCGCAAGGTGACAGAAGCTTCCGGAAGCGGACGAGGCAAGCCGGATTCAGGCACGATAAGCCGGTAGCAGACGATACAAGACGATACAACATGGCTAATGTTAAAATCGGGCAGCCTATCAATAGTTTTTGTGAAATTGTGGATATCACCGAGTACGTCCTTGGAATTGTTGCAGGTGGTGCTTGGTGCTAATGTGATGTCACGTACTCAAGTGTTTGATTTGCACAGACGATTTGTCGGGGGACGAGGTACCATTGCAGACGGGAACCCTTGAGTGTATTTTGAGAGTATGTAGAGTGATATGTATTATTGCACCGATTACACGTGTCATGGCGTCGATGTTGCTTTGAGAATACCTAGGGCCCTGATGCCCCTCGTTTGCTAAAAAAAGGAGCAATACTTTCGCTCCGTGATTTTATTTTGTAAACTATAATAATGGTTAATAATTAAGGGCACATAGCTTTATACTGGGAACATCACAAACACTGCGCACCTAATATACATTGCGTGTATTTACAACACGTGCTATTCATTAAAACATTGCCTAACGCTTATTATGGACTTTTTCAGTGTTGGGAAGTACTTAAGTACATTGTACTTAAAGTACTACTTCAAGTAGGTTAAGGAAACTTGTACTTTACTTGAAGTACATTCTGCGAGTATGTACTTGTACTTTATTTAAAGTATTTTTTTTTCTGGTGCTTTCCGAGGAAAGTACAATTTCCGACTTCAAAGTATATTCCCCAAATTTGGTTTTGTTAAACTTGTATCACGAAATGATGCTTTGTCAGCTCCGAAGAAGTACTGGGAGGGATATTCTACTCTCACCAGGAACGCGAACAGACGACGCATCGCTCCGTTTGTTCTGGGACGGCGTTCCCGTAGCTTTTTGAACTCTCGCCACGTCTTGGTCGGTCAGCGCATGTGAGGAGGTTTAAAGTATTAGGAGGACAGTTAATCATGATGTAGCACCTGAGATTGTGATGCGGAAAAATTAAATTTTCAAGTCGAAGTAAAAGACAACGAGGAGAACGTCACAGTGTTTTCAGACATTCTCTTTTGTCTTTTCCTTGGACTTGAAAGTCACTCAATTTTTTTGCACCCCAATCTCAGGTGTCACATTATGATTAATTATCACCAGCTCGCTTGCACAGTCACTGTTTTTTTTTTTCATTATGAAGAGGACACTCCTCTATGAGAGGATCGCTTGCGAAGCTACGGGGTTGACGTCATGCTCTCTCCTAGTACATTTAACCCCCTTGGGTGCAATAATCCAGTGCAAAGGGCGCCAAATTCAGAAGAGGACTTCTGAATTCGGCTCCATTCCTGAAAATAACTACTCTATGGCCACTTGACTTTATCAAATATTCGCCGCTGTTTTTGAAAATAGGTCATGCACCCCTGATTACCCCTGGGCAATGCATACCAGTTAAATAATTGTATAGGGGAATGAATGGGCATCATGAAAGATTGTGTTAAAATACTTGTACTTTACTTGAAAGTACATTGTATTTATGGTACTTTACTTGAAAGTACATTGTATTTATGGTACTTTACTTCAGGTACATTGCACCAAGTGTACTTCATACTTTACTTAAAGTACATCACGTCTGATTTACTTTGTACTTTACTTGAAGTACCTTTTAGATATACTTTACCCAACACTGGACTTTTTATTGTATATTCTGCCGCCCTCAAGGTACCCACTCTAGAGGTGCTTTGCGTTATTGTATGTGAATATTACAACGTCGATTGCCACCAAATGTAGACTGTGCAAAATGATACTTCAAAGCATGTTGCCGGGCGTTTTCGGGGAGCTTGTTAATTGTACGGCGGCATCGTAACATGCAACTTTTACACTCCAATACATTTGAAACCGCTTTAAAGTATTAGCCTTTCGGCTCTTGTTGCTTGGATTTATCTATTACTGTGCCTATCTATTACAGTGCCCTCTATTACCGTCGATTTTCATTTCATTTCATTTATTGTCCTCAAAGGCATCTGTGGCGATGCATTACATGAGGGGGGATAGAAAAAAATGGGGAAAAGTCGCGATATACACATTACATGAGTAAAGAATGATCTTGGACTATATTTTCACATAGAAGAACACAGCAAACGCCATACACACAGAATGCAAACCAACAGTTGAACCTAAGCGAGTTCCGTACTCTGACATACTACAAAAATAACAATGGGATAAAAGGCGATTATTCTGAATACAAAAGGACATCAGGGAGCAACAAACTAACAAAACAGTTCTTCACACCTCTGCTTAAATCGATTCGGGTCGGATAAAATTACAACGTCGTTAGGAAGACTATTCCAGTCTTTTATAGATAATGCGAGTGGAGAAAACATGAACAAGTTGGTGCGTGATTTAATGGGTTCTACTTTGCATGAGTGATCAAGCCTAGCAGACGTGAACTGTGCAGGTGAGCATAGGAATTTGCTAAATAGTGTTTTGTCGTAATATATTTGATGAAAAAAACATAAACGAGCAATTTTTCGCCGCGTTTCTAACGGGTATAAACCCAAATTTCTTTTTAGACCAGTGGCACTTGTTAGGGGCGAATACTCATGACTGATAAAGCGTGCAGCTTTATTCTGCAGACCTTCTAATTGTAGCGTTAAGTAGTTTTGGTGAGGATTCCATATTACACTAGCATATTCTAGCTTCGGAAGAATAATAGTTTTGTAAGCAAGAAGTTTTGTCGATTGAGAGCAGAATGAATGTGGCGATGGACAGAAAGCAATAGAGACTTTTAGGGAACCGGAACAAAATACGATCGATAAACAAAAACGATCGATACCTTGGATGGGGCGAGTCGACCGATCGTGTGCCTCGAAACGGCTTTGGGGGAACCGTATTTGCAGACGAGAGCAGACGATCGGTACAGGTCGCGCCCCCTGGCAACGGAAACCTGCATCGGCCTCGTTGAGAATGTAGATATTTGCGTGTGTTTGTACAAATCGCAGAAACTGAAGTAAATAAAAATCGCATCCTAAAAATAAAGAGAACCTAAAACAATGTATACCTACTTATAGTTCGTCTCGTTTTTTTACTCGAATGAATGCGTTTCCGTAATACAAAACCTGGCGCTCCATGGCGTGTCGCCACTGGCACTGCGAAGTTCTAAAATGTTCGTCTGCTAAAGGAGCAGACGAGCTTTCCGACAACAATGGCGCTCGATCTTTTTGACGATGACTTGGAGTTGGCTCTATTCGGCGAAAACAATTTACAAAACGTTCTTTTGTACGACTGTCGGCGCACTAAAAGAAGGCGCTTGTTGGCGGCAAGGCATGGCACGTTCAACTTGGCGTCGATGGACGAGGAGGACGTCGTACGGCAGTTCAGGTTCACAAAGGAGGATTTGCCCCATCTCCGATCGGCGCTGCGCATCCCGGAGACGTTGACAACCAACGGCTGAATCTGGGTGGCAGGGACTCGTTCGCCATCGTTTTTTTTTTTTTTTTTCAGTTTACCCGATTTATATCCTCGGGGAATAAAATAGTTCCTCGATCGTACATGGTAACTTGTTTTGTGAGTCATACGTTCTCAGTGGGCAAGCTTTGGTGTTTTTCATCAACCAGATATGTTTACTCCAACCACGTCCTGATATGCTGAAAAGTCACCGACAGCAAACTCAATTTAACACACAAATAAGAACACGCTCGCGCGCTTGTCATCAACATTCGAAGTCGTCTGCCAGTGATCCTGTGTCTTTCCCTCGAGGCCCACTGCAGGGTCGAGTATTAAGAAAGTTATGGACAAATAAGACTAGGAATATTAATTCGCGAAGAAAATACAAAAATAGCAAAAACATACTCCCTTTCTCAAGTTGAGGCGGTCATTTTTCTTGTACAAAGTTACGAGGAGGTCAATCCGTTCCTTCGCTCCTCGCAACGAGAAGTTCTTTTTCGACGCCGCGTTTAAGCCTTTAAGGACCTCATTACAAAGGGCTGGAGTAAAAAAAGGATTAGCACCTTGCACCTCCCGAAGTAGGAAGATATCATCTTCCGCTGAAACCCGCTTGCGAGGAGGAGGCGGAGGGACGGAGGTAGATACGGCGCTCATGTTGCTCTCTTACGGTAAAGATAGCAGACGATCACGGTCGTACGCCCGCGAACCGATCGTCGAGCCGTGTACGGTACAACCACGAAGAAAAAATAAATAAATAAAGGAAAACCTGTAACTTTACTGCTGTGCACTCATTAAAACTATCACCCAATATTTAAAGGCTCGTTTTATAGGATATATGTGATTAGCATTAGTACACAAATTTTTAATGTATGAAACATTTTTAAACTAAAAAGTATCCAGAGCCTTGATGCAGAAGGCTCTTGCTCACTCTGTTGACACTACAGATAACCCTCAGTCATAAGGCAGCTGTAAAAACGGGTGATAAGTGCTCGAAATGCACATCCCAACGTTTGTACGAAAAAAAAACAACAACAAAAAAACCTTAAAATATAAAAAAATTAAAATATATAAAAAACTTAAAATATATAAAAACTTAAAATATATAAAAAACTTAAAATGTATAAAAACTTAAAATATGAAAAAAACTTAAAATATGAAAAAAAACTTAATATATGAAAAAAAAAACTTCATATAAAAAAAACTTAAAATATAAAAAAAAAACACTTATTAATAATATGAAAGCAAAGGTGTATGGGCCATACCGGACTTGAACTCTCCACCACGAGCTCACGAAATTGACGCTCCAATCTACTGAGCTACTGAGCAGACTATCTTCTTTTTTGCCAAACATTAACTTATTTCTATTGAGGATGTTCTATTGCGTCTTGTTCTGTATTTTTTTTCTTATTTGCTGACTCTAACTTTATGCACTTGCTGTCACATATGGCGCTCCTGCCAGGCACTCCCACGAGTTATTTTATTCGTGTTTGAAGCCACGGCACGCTCTCTTCCGCCAGCGAAATAGCCGTTTTGCTAACCAAGCGAGACTGTCCATGTCGGCCATTGGTCGTGCCGGTCGTGCCTTACGGTTCGACCTACCGCATTACGGTAAGATCGCAGGAAGACAAGCGCATGCGCACTTCGTACCGGAGGGCCCATCGTGCCGTGTCGGATGTGCAAAAACGGTTCCCTAAAACTCTCTAGTAACGTCGGTGTGGTGGAGCTTCATAGTTGGCACCCGTTTTGTTTCAGACGTAGGGTATGTATACATAAAACAGCCCCGACATCAGAAAATCAAGATACTGTAAATGCGGGTCCACAACATCAAAATACCGTTTTGCACGACGAAAATTGCAGGTAAAAGTGTAATAGCTCATCAAAAGTTCACACTCGTTGCAGTAGCGGTACCTCGAAAGGCCCAAAAGTATTGAGAAACGAAGAACTAATTTATGTCGTAACCCTCAACCCTGGTGGCATTAGTCATTTAGAGATTAAGCGTTCAGAGCAAATGACGCAACTAATCGACCGTTTCGAAACATACGATATTTATCACCTCGCCAAAGAAAAGTTAAGTATTCAATGAATTTCTAACTTTTCTTTATAATTTCTCTGGCTTTCTCTCTTTTTCTTTTTTCTTTTTTTCCGGGACGACTTTATTCTTTTTTGAAGGATTAAATGTAGGTGAGTCTCATTAGGCGGTGGTGATGAATAGTATCGAAAGTTTTAATTGCTGGAGGATTTTTTCCCCTTTAATTACATTTACACGGCGGATCTATATATCATAACTAAGATAACACTATTTTTCGGTTTCAGCAACATAACCCAATTTTGTAACGATTAAACAGAAAGTCACTTATCTGCTGTTTTTGAGCTTGTGTTTGGCCTTTCCCCCATTGAGAGTTAGCTGGCTGCGGCTATCGCACTTGTTACTAGAAATGTTGTATTTGCTGTTTTTTTTTGTTTGTTTTTACTCCCCGATTCAGGAAGTATGCACAATGTTTTTTTGCGTAAAACGAAAATGACGGACTATTTGAGTAAGGAGAATTTGCGAAGCAAACGGCTGTGTAACCTAGATACGCTTTTGTCTTTGCCGTTATTGCTTTTCACTTTAAGGATGGGATCACCCACGCATAAAAATAATACACTTTTGTTACAGTTCGATTACTAAAAGGGGGGGGGGGGTCTTTTTTTGAGAATAAACAGATTGCGGTAAAGCAGATGTTACAAAACGTTTCTTGCTGTGCCAGCTGAAATGATAAAATGATAAAAAAAAACATTCTACGTAGCCATTTTATATTTTTGTTTTTAGAGAAGAAACAAAGAAACACTGGCTCAGCGCGCTGGTGATTTCTTTGCAGTTGAGAATACATTTTTTGCATTCACTTTATCCCGATCTCCGAAGCTGCCGTTCTTGTAAACAAACTAATCTCGGGGGCAACATTTCTGTTACCTTTCAGAGGAGGGGAAGAGAACACGCGCAGAGCATTAGTCCCCGCTCAGTCTGGGCTGGAAAGAGCAAGCGTTTCTGTACCTTTGACTGCTTTGTGTCAGAGAAACTTGTTATCTATGGCGCGCCGAGAGTCACTGAATAAGCTACAGTTCAGAGTAAGGACACTTCAGCCATCTTGGTGCTTAAAATCACGGTTGCCAGTTATCTGAAGCTTTTTCTGAAATCGCAGGAAACGCTTTTCCGTCCCCCAGAAATGTTAAAATAGTTTGCGGCAAAGCAAAACAAAATCACCTGAGCTTCCTAACACCGCATCTAAAGCCGAGGAAGTCGTATTTTTGAATTGTTAAGATAGACAGTTGCGTCTGGTCTGCACTAAGTACGAAGATGGTGGCGCCCAATAGCAGATCCGGAAACGGAGTGCCGGTACCAACCTTACTAAAACACTCAGTTGGGAAACTCACACTTGAAAACCGGGCGCGCATTGCTGTTACTTTACGGAGTAAGACCATGGGGCAAATCCAGGGCCCTGATTTGCCTATTTGAACGTCCCGCTCTTTTGCAAGCAGGAGGCGACCATGACCCTTTCGCGCTTGTTTGTTGTTTTGAGATAAGAAGAGAGCTTTCACCGAGGACGGCGTCGGGGTTGCCCTTTTTGGAGGTGCATGCAGTGGCGGACGGCGGGGTGCGTGTTAACTCGCCCGAACACCCTCGTTCCCGCCTCTTTCACGACGACAGTCTGCGGCGGCACATTACAAGGCCACACAAGGCGATGCGGCTGAACGATAGACATTTAGCGGTAAACAAAAGGCTTACTCGGACGGGTGTTACCCCACCCGACCCCCTTCGTTCACGCCGCTCCACGGCGACGGTGTGCGGCAGTACATTACAAAGCGACATAATGGGCTCAGCTGACTGATAAATATTTGGCGGTAAACAAAAGGAGGCTAGTTTTGGCGACGAATACAAACCCCCAAACACCACGTCCTGTAGCACTAAAAGCGTCTAAATCTCTCGAGGGGGCATCTCTATATTTACCTGAGAAAATATTGGGAAGGAAATGGCCAGGGCGAAAGCTTTGAATTGCGGTGGCTGTCATCCGAACGGTCTAAAACAGGGTTCTCCAAACGCCAAGGGACCGGATTGGGGACGTGTTGAAGCCTCGAAGGCCGAAAAATAAATAAGACATCATTAATGAGGAAATACAAAATATATACGCCTACATAAGCATTAAAATACAAAAATGGAAACTAGAGCAATAATTAAAAACAGTAAGGTGGAAGAATACATACTATACTTTATTTTTAAATGCAATATGTTGCTAATTATGACATTAGAAAATAATTGTTACCCAGAGAACTCAGCAGGCACAAATCAAAGTTCAGGAACTTTGGCTTGTTAACACATGACAGAAAGAACACAAATAAGGATGATAGATCTGATGATGACAATATGGAAGAGTTATAACACAGATCGTAGTTACAGATACATGAAACAAGAAACTACGAATAATAATGCTGGTGATGACAAAGTACAACAAATAATATGGCTAGAGAACCTACGTTTTGATGTAGATTTTCTCTCATTCTTTCTGATATCTTCGATTCCACTTGTAAATCGACTCGCGGCTCCGTCTTTTTTTTTTTTAATTATCTTTTTACTCGCTTAAATTTGCGCTTATAGCAGCGGGCGGCGTGCCGGGCGTCATCAAAAAGTTCGCAGCCATTCGCGGGCTGGATGCCACGCCTCCGCGGGTCGGATTTGGCCCGCGGGCCGGGATTTGAAAACCACTGGTCTAAAATGTATCACAAATTGGCCTGAAACTGCATTATTACGTGAAACGTTCTTGGTTTAGCGCTAGTGACCTCCAGGGATATTTTCTCGAGCTGTGCCTCCAGGTGTCTCCACTCCCCTCCACGCCATTGACTGCGCCCACTCCTCTGCACCTCACTGACTCCTCTCCATGCCAAGGTCTCATTGACTCATTGTCTCATTGACCCATTGACTTTTCCCGTGGGTCGGCCTGCGTCCACAGAGTATGGGGAATGAGGGGAAGCTGATGAACTGAATTTATATGTAGGTCCCGTGATGTCAATTTTCCCGCTAAGTCTAGCGGGGAAGCTGAATCTGCGTTTAGGTCGCGTGACATCATGCCGCGTCACGTCAATTTTTCGCTAAATTTAGTGGGGCAATTGAATTTGTGTATAGGTCACGTGACATGAAATCATGTGACATAATTTTCCCCGCTAAATTTAGCGGGGAAACTAACTTTGTGTTGAGGCTACGTGACGTATATTTTCCCGCTAAATCTAGCGGGGAAACTGAATTTGTGTATAGGTTACGTGCCATCTGACGTTATTTTTCCCACTAAACTTAGCGGGGAAACTGAACTGGTGTTGAGGTCGCGTGACGTCAATTTTCCCGCTAAACCAAGCGGGAAAATTGAATTTGCGTATATTGCACGTGGCCATATCACGTGACGTAATTTTTCCGCTAAATGTAGTGGAGAAACTGATTTTGTGTAGAGGTCACGTGACATGACCTCCTTTCCCGTGTTAAGTTTAGCGGGGGAAATGCCAAAAAACGTTAAAAGAGGGTCGAAACATCTCCAAGCGCACGACTATGCCAAACTTCTTCAATCAACGGAAACTCAAAATTATGATGAACTAGCTATCTTACTTCTTTGGGCTCGAAGGAAAATGGTCGGGCTCTGCATCTGATGAAACCCTTCATTGTTCAGTGCAGCACATCGGGGTTCCTTACCCTCTTTAATTCGGTAACTTGCTGAAAGAGCTACTAAAAAATAAAACCCAAAAGGCCCCTTATACACACACACACAGAAAAATAAAGAGCTTGGATAAAAGCAAAATTTTTAATTTAAGGCTTTGGGTCTAAGGAATGCTAAACACGTTGGATGCTTGGTCGCGAATGATTAAATTCTGGTCTTGACTGCCGGGAAGACGGCTAATTGTTTTTCACACTACTCTCTATTATAGTAACAGGGTGTAATGAAAGTAAAAACAGTTAAAGCGAAAGGTCTAACTGTGGGGAATATATCAAAATAAAATCATATCAAGTAAATCAGTTTATATAAGCCTTATCAAGCCAGATCTGCCCAATTTTTTATATATCCATATCAGGGTCTGTTAGATAGGGGTGTATCGCCTCCCATATCAGGGAAGATTTGTCCCAATCAGGTAAGGCAACCCTGATATTCAGGGTGTTTTTTTTTTATTCTTGTAGATTTGTTTAAAAAAAAAGCCATGAAAGCTACACTCATGCGGTTTGTGCGAGTGAGTGCCCGGCGGGACATTATGTGGGTGGCTAATCTTTGCAATAAGTCGGCTAATGATTTCAAATTCACTACTTAATTTTGAAATTAGTGAAAATAGACATATGGTTCCAATTAGAAACATGCTGAACGTCGTCCAAAATCCCTAAATCAGTCATTTTCAAGAAAACTTTCAGCGCGTGAGAAAGTTACCACTCGTGGAGCAGAGGCTAGCGGTTTCGGTCAGGCGCCCGCGCAATTTCTCCGTCTCTTATCTAGCCACAGCGGTCCACGAGTGGTAACTTGAGCGCACAACTGCGCTTCGCACGCGCTCAAAGTCTTTCTAAAAATTACTGATTTATGGGTTTTGGACGACGGTCAGCAAGTTTCTAATTGAAGCCATATGTCTATTTCCACTAATTAAAAGTAAATTAGTGAATTTTAATTAATAAGTCGACTTATCGCAAAGATTAGCAAACTATACAATGTCCCCCGGTATAACTCACTCGCACAAACCGCATAAGTGTAGTTCTCACGGCTTCTTTTAAAACAAATCTGCAAGAATAAAAAAAAAAACAAAAACACCCGGTATTCAGTCATTGCACGTACGTCACATCATGACGTCGAAGACCGGTATCCACCATGCTGGTGGTTGACTCTTCGACCCTGCTCAGCGAGAGCAATGGTAAATTGTGCCGCGCTCGGCTGTAGCAATGACCCGGTATCCGACGATCGTCCGAACGTTTCGTCGGCATGAACCGCGAGACAGAATGTTCGTCAAGTTAGAGAAAGTACGAGCGGCAGGAGAGGGATACGTCCGCGGATTACCGAGTTTGCGGCACGCATCTCATAGCGGCGAGCAACTGCACTTTTCTACCGTTGTTTACGTTCGCGCACGCCTTTGCATCGGCATTTGCCCATTAGTGGTGTAGATGCCCTTTGCCTTTCGTTACATAACGCCGTTTCCCCGCTTCGAGCGATTGTCGCGCCGCGAACCCGGCGATCGAGCGGCGGCGGCCCCGTGTGCAAGCTAGCCGAGACGCCGCCGTGAGGGGATTGGTTTGTGCTGCCTGCGAGACGGTAACCTTTGCACGAAGCGAAAGTATGTAGGCAAGCCGGTTAGGAAACATCATAATATAAACCCTGAGTCAATGAGAGTTGTACGTTATTTGATTTATCCTTATCCCAGGGTTTAGATTATGACGGTAACCTAGCGTTGTTTACCAGTATTTCGCAAAATCGTAACAATCTTTCTACAAGCGACTCGTAAAGCCGCTCGTCAAATTTTAGAACGCGCAATTAAGATTTTTTGTTGTTGTTGTTCTTTTTGGCGACACGTCAAAACTTTGTCGGCGGGATATCGTAACTTTCTGCTCGTAGCGCAATCGCACCAATGCCGAAACATTCTGCACAATTATTCTCCCGGCTGCCAGGAGATAGACACGGCCTAATTCTAGAGGTAATCTGGAAGAGTACCTTTAGGAAAACGATCTATTGTCGCGAAGTAGGTTGCAGCGCACTTACGTTGACGAGACGAGACTTGAAAGGTAATCCGAGATAGATGTCGACACGGCCACGGCGGAATCACCACTCAAACACAAAAACGAGAAGGAAGTTGTCCGTGACGATTCAACACGATGTAGCACAAGCTGTCATTTCTATAACCGAACATAAACGCATCACAAAAATTCTTGGGCTTCTTTGAAGAAATCGCTTGCAGAAGCAGAAATCCGCAGCAGCCACGCGGGGGAAAAACACCAAACTAGAATTTTAGATCCGGATCAACGCATTCTTTTTTTTTCTTCTTTTTTTTTTTCCGAGATTGCCAACGGCTAATGTGTCATCCGTCAAGCCTCGTCACCACGCTTTCAGCTTAGGGAGAGAGAGAGAGAAAAGGAGAGAAAGAAAGGCCAAAACGGAAGTCCACGAACAAAAGCCTTATCTTACGGGGCATCAACGCGCGGGTTGTCGCTTGTACCCAAGGTTGATAGTGCAGTGAATGCTACGTGTGGCCTTGGGCTCGAGGCAGGTGCCGTGTTCTGCCTTATCACCAGCTTCTAGACTGTAGTCACGTGACCCTAACCGGAGACACGATTGGCCTGAAACATGCATAGCGTCTACCCTGCTGTCAATACCGAGTGAACATACAGCTCTATGAAGACCAACTTTTGAACTTCCAAAGAAGCTGTCTATCTCGAAAGTGACCCAAAACGATGCGAGTTTGAAGATACAATGTTTTACGCCGTATAACCCACATCATAATATAAAATGAAGAAATAAGCGCGACCATTTTTTTTTGCGCACGATGTCCACAAATAAATAAATAAATAAATATGTATATATATTTTTTACCAATAAATTTAAAATTATGTGTACACTGTTAGATTCGCGTTTTTAAATTTCAAATTTTTTTACGAAAGAGTTGCACATAAAATACACCACGGACAGCTCATCTTGCGACTTTCAACACACGATGAATCGCAGACGCTCGCAAGCGGATGGTTACGTTGCTGCGCGAACGGTTTTTGAAAGATGCTGCGTAGGGCGCGCGCAACGGCTTCGCAGGCGTTCGAAGGAAAAAGGATTCGGGACGACGAAGTAGCGTCTTGCATCTTCAGTAAGCTAACGGTTCATGTTTCCCCACTCAATTTAGCGGGGAAACACGAACAAAATTAGTTTCACTGCTAGATTTAGCGGGAAAATGTTCGTCAAGTGACATAAGTACCAATTCAATTTCTCGCTAAATTTAGCGGGGCGGTTACTCGATGGCGACGCCGAAACAGCTTGACTCGGATACGGGCGCCTAAGAGCTGCGATCTCAAATCCATTATTTGATTAACTCGCTTTCCGATCTTATAAGCACTTCGTCATAATGTCACACGTCAAACATACAACCAAATTTCATTTGTCTTTCAATCTTCAAAATGCGCAATTGGTTAATTGGTCCAAATACCTGGAATAACTTCACTTTAACGATTTCAGCAATAATTTACCAACTATATGAGACTCATGCAATATAGATCAATAAACTAGTGTCTTGGCGAGTACATATGAGTTATTGCTTGCACGACCGAAACGGGCCCATATATCATTATCAGGGGCAATATTTGCACGCGTATCTGGCGTGATATGGCCGTATTAACGCACTTATACGGCCGCATCTAGCAGTATTTGCCCACTTATATGGCGATATCTGGGCGTATCTGCTCCCATATATAGCGGTATATTTCCCGATCTGACTACTTATATTATCCTATCTGGGCGTATTTAAAATATATCTGGGACATATCTGACATTTTCGTACGGGCGGTTTTCTATTACACGGCAAGTTGGAGCAAGTAGGCAGCTTTTTCCCATATAATATCGTGGGAGTGCCGTCGGAAGTGTTAGAGATTTAAGGGGGGGGGGGGGGGGGGAGAGAAGAAAGAGAGAGAGAGAAAGATTTCTCTACTTTTCTCCCGAATTTCTGACTATAAAGCGCGATCCAAACCAACGCGTTTTTGAGCGCGCCAAAGTCGTGCGCTTCCCGGAAATTGCGTATTTCGTGACGTTTTTGCTGTTTCCGGTGCGTTTTCTGAGTCACAAGCGTGCGCGTTGGTTAGGACAATGCGCTTTCGGGCAAACGGAGAGCATATGCGCGCGACGGCGAAAAAACGCGGAGCCGGCACATGGTGCCCTCCACCGATTGGCCGGGAGACGATATGGGAGAGGAGCGCCCTACTACGTCACAGCGCGTTTTTGTGCGCGTTCAAAAAAAGTTGAAATCATCCAACTTTCTTATGCGCGCCCGGAAGGTGCAAGGAACCAGCGATGTCACGAGATACGCAATTTCCGGGAAGCGCACGACCTACGCTTTCGAACAATAGCGACTGCTTGGGGGTCCCAGACGACTGATACATGATAGTATATACCAGTATTGGGTCAAGTAATGTTGGATGAGCCAGGGGGTAAAACATGTTAGTTGGTTGTTTAGTTTGAAATCGAACACGTGTGGCGGGGTGGGTATTTCGATTTGCTTCAAAAATACTGCCGCGCGCACACCTGACCAAGCGGGCAGCGCGCTCGTGGACTAACGGTTACTGCGCTTGCCTTCCACGCAAATGCCAGGGTTCGATGCCTGGCCGCGGGTACACATTTTTGTTGACTCTAATGTGATGTTCTGGTGAATTCTAGAACTGTGTGTCTTGTTCTAGGTCAGAATGTTCTACGCGCCGAATCCTCTTGGCTGATTGTTCCAGAAGCCCACATGCGTAACAAAAGGGGCTCAGCGTAGCGAGCCGGGGTCAGTCTCGCCCCAGCGTTCGATTCTGCTGTTACGCCGACTTCGACGCCCGCAACACTCAGTTGTTATCTTCTGTCCCCTTTTTGTTTTGCGCACAAGTTCGCCCCCTTAAACGTTTCAGTTTCCTCAGTTATTTTTTTGTTTCGTCACCTCGTCATTCGTGACAATATATGTAGTAGCCCTAATTCCACAATAGAAAAAAAAACAGTTATTAAAACAAATTCTTCTACAATTTTTTTTAGTCGAACAGGATGCAATGCTACATTCGGCTGCTTTGTTTTTGTACCCAGTTCTGCCGGTCGTTATAAACCAGTAAAAAAAGAGGCTCGCGTTATTCTTTTATATAAACGAATAATGCGCGGCCTATTTGCTTTAGTTTAAATTATCATTTTGGTAAAATTCATGCCAGAAAAAAATATAACTGATAAACATCGTTCCATTGCTATTTTGGTCACATAGTTGGAGCCTTCTATCTTGGGATTCATCACAAATATTGCTTACTAAATAGTGTACACCTGCGGCCCCACCTCGCTTACACCGGTCCTGCGCAAGCTCATCGAACGCATGACGCTTGCCAGGATAGACTAGATCACTGATCAGAACGACATATACCAACCGGCGCAAACCGGCTTCTGCGGAAATCGGAAATAAAAACGCTTATGACAGCTTTCTGCTACTCCGAGAGGGCGTGCTCAAGTCCAACCCTAACTTCCAAATAGTACGAACACTTGTTACCGTCGACATTAAAAAGGCGCTCCACGCGCAATTATTATCAGGACGTTCACCATGCAAGGCATGGCTGAAAGCCCACTAAACACCATGAAAACGTTCCCATAAGAAAGGAAATTTGTGACCACATGTTCGGACAAGACCAAAGCACTATCAAAGACAACAAGATCCGAGTGCCCCAGGGATCGGTACATTCGCCAACCCCCTTCAACCTGGCGATGGGACCCCTCGCCTATCTTAGCGAAATACAAATACCGCTGTTTACAATATGCGCAGATGACACCATGATCTGGACGGTCAAATGCCCGGTAAATGACCAAACAACAGTGCTTCAAGCAGGCCTCAACACCATCGACACATTTCTCACAGAAGCCGGCATGAAACCATTAGCCGAAAAGACTAAAGGCACAGTTTTGGGTCGCGGCTGGCAAGACATCAACCCAATTCCCACGTTCGATGGCAAACCCGCGGAACAGAAGACGAAAGCACTATAAAAGACAACAAGATCCAAGTGCCCCAGGGATCGGTGCATTCGCCAACCCTCTTCAACCTGGCGATGGCACCCCTCGTCAATCTTAGCGAAATACAAATACTGCTGTTTACAATATGCGCAGACGACGC
Organism: Ixodes persulcatus; assembly: GCA_013358835.2. NCBI lineage: Eukaryota > Metazoa > Arthropoda > Arachnida > Ixodida > Ixodidae > Ixodes > Ixodes persulcatus. The sequence continues at coordinate 14,231 of JABSTQ010009107.1, read as the reverse complement.
CATGATCTGGACGGTCAAATGCCCGGTAAATGACCAAACGAAAGTGCTTCAAGCAGGCCTCAACACCATCGACAAATTTCGGAGAGAAGCCGGCATGAAACCATTAGCCGAAAAGACAGGCATAGTTTTTGGTCACGGCTGGCAAGACATCAGCCCAATTCCCACGTTCGATGGCAAACCCGTGGAAGAGACAAGGAACTCTCCATCCTGAAAATCTGCGTCATCTCCAAGCTTGGTGCGGAACCATGGAAAAAGAAAATGATATCATTATGGAAGCAAAGAACGGCTGTGATACGCAGGATAGCCAGTAAGTGGGGCAGGGCAGAATAAAGAAAAATCGCGGGCAATAGTTTAAGCAGCCATCTTCAATGCAATGTACGGATACATGTTCTACAGACTCATCGCAGCGGGAAAGACTCCTCGCTGCGGAAAAAGCAACACAAACATTATTATTTACATTACCTGACAAGAAGCAATCAGGTCGTTCAGGTCACACCTTATCACATGCACAGCTATTGTATCAATTATGACCACCGCCATTGAACTCAAAATAGGAAACGTCATCGCATCAATTAGATGGATCCCGGGCCACGAAGGAATTGAAGGCAACGAGGCCGCGTACATGGCAGCGAGATAGCTTAATCAGTCACACCTACGCTGTCCCGAAGACCCGATCTTCACACACGTTCTCTCCACCCCACCCCCGGAATATGAAAACGTCACACTGACGGAGGACAACTGAGGCTTACTACGATTCATTCTGGGATGTACAGGCCGCTCGAGCTGCCCACAAGAAACACATTACGACCAAAAGCAAGGAAGGCGTCGAATGTAGCTTTCCTTCCGGATTCCGGAGGCACGAAGCATTTCTCAAAAGACTTCAAGCTAATGCCCCCTTACCCCCTACATCCTAAAGAATTTGAGCGAGACTACAAGAGCGAAAAAGGAATCGGACTTTGTGCCGGACTTTGTGCCGAAGCCCTATGAGTGCAAGCAGTGTGGAGACATAACCCTAAAAAAACCTGCAGCACTTTCTCCTATGATGCTTTAGCCCAATACAGCCCATAGGACAAGCCAAGCATACATACTTCAAGACTGAATGAATCCAGTCGGTGAAACAGCACGACGCAAGTCTATTCTGACCAACGCCCTAGACTTCAAGTAGAAGACCGGCTGGGAAGAAAACCTTCTGACTCTCCCCCAACGCCCCTCCCCCATAACCAACCTACCGCCTCTCCCTCTGGCCCTACCGTAGCGTACATCGCCAGTTGTAACCTTCTACCCATAAACGTCGACCAAACCAAACCGAACTCTTGGTGTGAAGCGCCGGAGATGCTAAGGACGCACTTTTCTTCCTTTAGTTTTTGCGCAAAAAACGTCACTTGGGGTTAAAGTAAATTTACACAGTTTATCCTGGTACATAATACCCCGGTTCAAAGCGTCTGCTGCACACAACCGAAAATTAAGATTTATCGTTCACGACGAGGTTCTCCCTTCATACAATTCTTTCACGCGGTGCTTAGCAATTCATCGTTGGGAAGTTGGTGGAAAGACACGCCGGAAGATTTCCTCGATGTCGACACGCAATAGGGTGTTTTCACCGACGTCATTTCGTCCACCATTTTGTTGTCATGAGCTGTCTGGCGCGAGCAGAAGGCAAGCTATCCGAAAATTAACATCACACCCTCAAATTGGTAGTGCACAAAAGCATATAAGTTTCATCACGCTGACATCTAACAACAAAATTGCGGTTTGACTTCACGTGAAAGCACCCTATAGACCCTTTTAGTTCTAGTCTTTGACGTCCCAGAGAACTTCCGGTTCATAAAAAGTATGAACAAAGCCCACCCTAACACCGCTGTTTGAAATGTTGATGAAACGTTTAACCACCAATTCTCCAGGTGAACGCCAAAAGAACGCAGAACCCCCAGATATGATAAATATTTTCGAATACTCTTGTAAACCAACTTGCCTCCTCCAAGACGTTAAATTGACCAGCCGAGGGCCCTCGTTAAATCTCCAACTTTGATGTGCGTGTAGCGTTTATGCTTTCTAGCACTGGCGACATAGGCAAGCTCGACATACTTTCAAAGACGGAGCGACCGGAAGTTGCTTGGGACGCAGGAGGCAGTTCATGTTTGTAAACATGAAAAGGGTCTATAAACCAATCTCACCAGCCGGTTTGACTACGCCACGGCTGCCGCAGCCCATCGAGAGTACTACGTCTTTCTGCGCTTGCGACGACCTCGCTGGAGCTCTGCGCGTGTAGTGCACGAGACAAAACGAGCCCTCTCGTGCATTGCTGTCTGCCTCATGTGAACTAAAGTTATGGCGGCGTCACGCATGCGCCGAACGCTTAGATAGATCGGTCTACTAGGGACACAACAGAAAACTATTGAGCCACGCGAAACAAAACCCATTTGAGCAGCACAGTAGAACTGCGAGAATAGTTAAGAATAGTCGGGTCGCAGCGCCCCCGCGCAGAACCATGCACATGCTGGCTCCTGCGACGGAACAGGCCGAGTGAAAAAGAAGCGCGCGAATCTGGTCCGGCCGTGGTCGCTATGCGCCGAGAAAGTGAGCGAGAGGAGGACACGCGAGCGCTCGGGGACGTCAGAACGTCGAGCTCTGGTTAGAATGATTAGTGATTAAACCTAAAGTGCGTTTATTCAGGCCTAGAGTGCCTTCAAGTGAGCTTTGCATAGGGTGATGAATCTGGCTATTTTGTTCCGAACGTTTATTTTAATTGTCTGTTCAGAAGCGCGAAAAGAGCATGTCGCTGCGCCCGCTCGTGGCGCTGGCTGTGCCGCGGTGACATTTTGTTCTCGACGAATGTTCCCTGTGAGTGCGTGCTGTCGGCATCGGGTACTACAAAGGATGGCATCTCTCCAAAGAGGAGAACGTTGAGGCACCCTAGTGAGACCTAAAGCTAGCAGCTTTTATCTATACTGCACTCGTCGAACGTGTTAAAACGCGGAACGCAGGCGCCCGGCGTTTGGCTGTCGCATTCAAACGCGTTCGACGAGTGCAGTGGAGACGAAGGGAGTTAGGGTCTACCCACGAATCATTCGAATCAGAGCTCGGAGTTCTGACGCCCCCCACGCGCTCGCGTCTCCTCCTCTCTCTCACTTTCTCGACGCATAGGTTAAGCCTACCAAGTAATCCAAGTAGAAAAAAACACTGTATGCGCGTCCCTGTGTCCTCGTGTCGACGTGTGTATGTGTGTGTCAGCAAGAGGGAGACAGGAGGTGAGAGGGCGATTAACAGGATTCAGAATTCGAGTGTTGAATTGCAGATTAACCGGCTCTATAGCACATGAGATGATCGATCGCGGCGCGGATTGGGTTCGGCGCCCTTTTTCAATTCTACATTTCTCACGAAGATGGAGGAGTTTCGCAAGCGAGGGATGTTCCGGTGCTCAACGACTACTTTAGTTTCGGGATAACGTTGCCCGCACTAGCACTTTTCGTTTGATGCGGCCCAGTGATGCAACGGCTAGGGTGACGCCAAAGAAAGCTATACAATTTCTTTCGATTTTCGCAACGTGACTCACTGTTGCGTCGCGGTCCTTCAATTCGAGTGACACATGTGCCTCATCTGAATGGAGAATTCAGATTTATATTTCTGACCAAGCGCTACCAATACCTTAGAGGTAAGAGCAGTGTAGTAAATTTGTGTCTCCCAAGCGGTAAATAATTCCATATTTTTAATATTGTTAGCGAGGAAACATCTCACGTGTGATGTGTTGGACGCCCAATTGTATAATTAAAAGTCGATGTTTTGTTTAAATGGCTAAACAAGGACACACAATACCCCTACCACACTGTAAAATGTAATGTAATTTGCACCTAATGATATAATCTGATCGGCCAATGAACGAGCCCTACTCATTGCGCCTCTCGGTGCACGCTCGACTCTCGTGGTTAGGATCGCGAGTTGATTCGCCGAATACTTAACATAATTTATTAAAAGTGATATTTTGCCGTGTTTTTGGGGTAAATAAACAGTATAAAAATATCGGTGCAACCAGTATTGAAGAAAGCTGTCACAGGCCGAAACTTCAGCTCGGAACATCCGCTAAAAACAGCAACAATGCTTCAAAGTGAATTTTTTCGCTGCATATTTTTTGGCATCCTGCGGTACATTTTACGTACAAAATATTACCGGAAGTTAAACGTCTCACCACTGGCAATACCAGAAGGGTAAAGAAGCCATCATCCCAGTGTTCTGCAATGATCAGCACCCCGAAAACGCATAGTAATCGTTCCTGTTAGTGGTCCCAGCACGGAGTTCATAAGACGCTCGAACACGGACGAAGCATTCGTAAGCCAGAATATAAATCTCTCAAATCACACCATGTCCTTCAGAATCATAAAAGCGATGTTCCTTTTGACATCTTCAATCAAAGGCGGCTTAAGTTTGACCGAGGGGAAGTTCTGCGACTGAGGACAGGTTGGGTCCGAAGATTTCCCGAAATTGTCCGCCAATTTTCAGGTTTTTTTTTATCGGTGTGGGAGTGGAATCGTCAATAATCTGCCTCCAAACGCTTCTTCACGTTCTCCTCTTGAACAAGGACCACGGGGCTTACCGAAGCGCGTGGGTTTTACTTTCGGTTTGCGCAAGATTCGTTTCCACTCGCTTACTCTCGCTGACACTCACCAGAGTTCAATGTTTCATCGTTAAGAATATCAGAAGAAGGACGCTTTATTGTCCTGCCTTGGCGATTTTCGGAAGCCTTCAAGAAATAGGGCGAATGAGACCTTTCGTCACAGCATATCAGCTTTTGGAAGAGGCATCGTTGGTTTCCCGGGTTTCACGGAAGGACGGAGTAACGCAATTCGATGTGACAAAACTACTGCCGATTGCGCGGTATACATACTTATGAACGAAAATAAAAATTATGAAATGCTGTTAAGTATAAAAGTAGAAACGATTTTGCACAAAGAACAACCGAAAATCAGACGAAGTTCGCCATATGAGAAGGTACTATACCTGTTTTCACCTCAAGAAAAAAGTACGTTTTGCGCATTGTTCCTACGCGGCGCGAAATAGTTCTCGCGAGATTCGGTTGTCGGAGGGAAAAGCGATGCCTTTGACGTTTGGAACGTGTACATCTTGATAAGATAACATATATCTAATCTAAAATTCACCTACATATGTCTTCATTATCCACATAAAGGGGGAAATTAGTAACGTTCCGCGAGGAGCCGGACTTGTTTTACTTCGGTTCTTAAGGTGAAAACAGGTATAGTCACGAATAAAATGTGCAGATGAGCGTTAAACTGAAAACAAGCGTTCACTCAGGCGAACATGTGCCTTCCCTGAAAGAAATCAGTTGAAAATGACGAAAAGCAGACATCGCTAACTAAGCAAAACTACTGTCGTCCCCCGCTCCAGCAGCGATTTAGATCCTGAGAGAGCGGCCTCCCCTGCTCGGACTGTTAAACTGAGCGCTACGTCATGAAGCAGTTGGGCTGCCGCCAGGATAGCGCTCGCTTAAGATAAGCCCCGTTCGCGTGTTCCGGATAAGTTTGGTGAGTACTACATGTTGAATTGAATTGAATTGAATTCGTTTTATTTAGACACTAGGTATAGGGTAACAGGGCAAAAGGCAGATTAACTCTGCCTGACGTGGCCCTATCACCCGTTTACAATGCTCAGTAGGCGAAAACAAAAACAATAAACATTAAAGAAGTACAAGAAGATACAATAGCACATCAACAACAATCACACAGCATATTTTGTACAGAGCTTATACAATCGTTAGTGCACTTAACACTTTGGAAATAAATGAAACAGGTAATACAACTCATACGCAATGAAAATACAATCAAAAATTATTTACTAAAGGTGACATGACAGAAGGTACCGCTTTATACTAATTTTAAAGCTGTCTTTTGATACAAAATCTGAGATTATTTCTCTAACAGCGGGATGTTTATTTAAGAAATAAGGTATTAAGCATGCTAATTGGTGATGTCCATAATTTGTTCTAGACCAAGGTATTCTATAGGAGCCGTGTCGAAGATTGTATCATGTATTACTAGGAAGAAGTGCGTCAAAAAAACAAAAAAAAAAAAAAAAAAAACGGGTGGGGCCACTGATTATCTCGTTATAGATATACATTGAAAGTTTAAGAGGAATAGCTGACTAATGGTAAGAAAACTGTATTTAAAAATATCTGTGCTGTGTGACCAGTACGCTGAAGGTTTTCTATACAACGTATTGCTTTTGTTTTTTGCAAAAGAAACAACATATCAATAATTGTTTTAGTTGTTGAACCCCAAACTAATAAGCAGTAATGGAGATGAGAGTACACTAAAGTATAGTACAACTGACGTTTTAACCAGCATGGAACCAGCAATCTAATTTTATATAAAATACCCATAGATCTTGAGATGCTTGCATGCATTTTATTTATATGAGGTGTCCAGCTTAAATTTTCTTCAAAGAGAACTCCTAAAAATTTATCAACGTTGACACGCTCGATCACAGAGTCTTGGAATTAAAAAAAAAAAAAAAATTCACAATCGTTAGGTTTACTTCGTGGTTTAAAAATTATATATTTTGTTTTTGTAACATTTAACTGAAGTTGATTAGAGTCAAGCCAATCCGGTAACTCGTTGAGCCACGTGTTAGCAGTAACTTCTAGATCACGTAAAAATGGACCAGAAAAAATAAGCTTGTATCGTCAACATACAAAACTATTTCAGGAGTGTTTGGTATACGTACAATATCATTATTATAAATAATAAAAAACAGAAGACCTAAAATAGACCCCTGTAGAACCCCATGCGAAATTTGTTCTGGCTTGGACCGGTATCCATTAAAACACGTATATTGTGACCGACAAGATAAGTAACTACGTACCAAATCTAAGGCAACACCTCGAATTCCGTAAAACGGTAGTTTATAAAAAAATATATCATGTTTAATGGAATCGAACGCTTTTCTAAAGTCTAGAAATATTTCAGTGGTAAATAGTTTATTTTCAAAATTATTGATTAATGCTTCTTTGATATTAAGTATAGCCATTTCTGTTGACTTTTTTTTTCTTGAAAACCGTATTGCTGCATTACAAAAACATCTCTATCATTCAAAAACTTACTGAAGCGTTTTTTTATCAGATGTTCTAATACTTTTGGAAACAAAGGAAGTACGGATATGGGCCTATAGTTATTAATATTGTCAAAAGAACCTCATTTGTGCAAAACAGCAACTCTTGCAATTTTCATGCCATCTGGAAAAGTACCAGTTGCTAATGCAATATTACATATATATGCTGCAGAGGAGAACACAAAAGATCAGCGACAGCTATGATTGGTATGGCCTTGATATCATCTGCTCCGGCTGCTGTATTTATATTTAAAGATTTAAGGATTAGGTATATTTCTTGTTCATCAGTTGGGGACAGGAAAATAGAGTCTTTGACTGCAGATGGAATATACTTGTCTAGGCTATCTTTTGACCCACGTGGTTGCAGTGACGAACCCGCACTTATAAAATATGAATTAAATTTGTCCGCCAAAAAGGCATCACTGTACTGAATACCATCAAACGTTAGTTTACAAGGTATCTTACTTTTTGGATTTCCAAATAAGCTTTTGACTGTACTCCAAAGTTTCCTAGGTTCATTCGATACAGCTGCGAACTTGTTTTTATGGTATTCTTCTCTTGCTTTCTTAAGGTCTTTACTTAATTTGTTTCTTTTCTGTTTATATTCCAGTAATATTGCTTGGTCCCTTAGACGGATAAACTTGTCGTATAGTTTGTTACGTTCGTTAATTCTTTTATACAATTCTCGTGTAACCCACGTTTTCCTAGATTTTTTTGTATTTTATTATCGGTCGTGGAGGAAATGCTTCATTGTAAATGTGCTTTATCTTGGGAGGCGGACTATTCGTCACATGTCGATTCGTCACAGGACGACTGGTAACAGGACCATTCGTCACAGCGGAACATTCGTCATAGGACAACTGGTAACAGGACCATTCGTCACAGCGGAACATTCGTCACAGCGGAACATTCGTCACAGCGGAACATTCGTCATAGGATGATTCGTCAATTGGGCAACCCGTTATACTTAGGGCTCGTGCTTTCGGATAAATCCGAAAAACTCCGAAAAACACCCGCCGGTGAAATTTCGGTCAATTCGGATGTATGGGATAAACTCCGAATATTTATGTGTCAATGCCACTCCCCCCCCCCCCCCGGCAAAAAAAAAAAAAAGTGAAAGACTTTTTTTTTTTTTTTTTTTTTTTACAATTTGATCAGCACAGAGCCAATGGTCCTGGGAAAATTCCACCATAATTATCTTTCAAATCTCGGACTGTCGTCAAAAGGGGTCTTGCCGCTTGTCTCTTCAAGGTTGATTCAGTGCAACAGGTTTGTATATTCGGGTCACGACAAAAGCCACTCTTTTGGTTTTCAATTTGGGCCATGCGATTTGTGATTTAGAGAAAGGAAAGGGTATGTTTTAGTAACAGTGAAAGCTATGGACCATAGGGTTTGTATAAAATTGGGAAGAGGGGCAGTTCAAACTCTCTATTACCTCGTTAACCTCTTCACCTCGCGCGGCCGCGGGCTAGATTGATTGAATAGGATGGGATGACTAGGAGTTTTTTAGCGACTACCTCAGGGAGTTTATTGATTTTAAGGTCGTTTATCGAAGCGCCACTTGTGTGTTACTTTTGACGTGGATAATTTAGTATTGCTGATGGCGATGGCACCAACGCCAAATTCAACTGAAGATATTTCAATTGATACAAGCACGTTTTATTTTTTATCTGGCATACGTTTACATTCGGATATTATTTATTTATTTATTTTTAATAGGAAACACAGCGAAATTAAACTACGAATAGCAAAAAAAATTTAAAGACTTTTTTTTTTTTTTTACAATTTGATCAGCACAGAGCCAATGGTCCTGGGAAAATTCCACCATAATTAACTTTCAAATCTCGGACTGTCGTCAAAAGGGGTCTTGCCGCTTGTCTCTTCAAGGTTGATTCAGTGCAACAGGTTTGTATATTCGGGTCACGACAAAAGCCACTCTTTTGGTTTTCAATTTGGGCCATGCGATTTGTGATTTAGAGAAAGGAAAGGGTATGTTTTAGTAACAGTGAAAGCTATGGACTATAGGGTTTGTATAAAATTGGGAAGAGGGGCAGTTCAAACTCTCTATTACCTCCTTAACCTCTTCACCTCGCGCGGCCGCGGGCTAGATTGATTGAATAGGATGGGATGACTAGGAGTTTTTTAGCGACTACCTCAGGGAGTTTATTGATTTTAAGGTCGTTTATCGAAGCGCCACTTGTGTGTTACTTTTGACGTGGATAATTTAGTATTGCTGATGGCGATGGCTTCGGAGAATTGGGAATGAAAAGAATATAAATTCCGATAAACTCCGAATCTTAAGCAAAAAATAAACTCCGAAAAACACCCTCCGATCTTGACGAAAAATAAACTCCGAAAACACGGAGCCCTAGTTATACTGTAACTACTAGTTCGTTCCCTATTTGGGTCAACCTCCCGAAGGTCAGTCAGCTCATCGGGCTGTGGTCGCTAGTTCGTCCCCCATTTGGGTCAACCTCCCAAAGTTCAAAGACCCTGCAAGGTCAGCTAAGCTTATCGAGGTGAAAGATGTGAAACAAACGTAATAGTTCCGGGTTGGTTCCCAAATATGGAATGCTGGGATAATATAAGAACGACTTTTTGGGTCTCTGGCTTCACTTCTCAAAATGAAAGTGATAGCTACGGAGAGCTAGAGCAGAAAGAAAGAAAATGGAAGTGATAGTTACGGAGAGCATGCAGCAGAAAGAACGAGTCAACGTGCTACTGGATATGTCGCAGGAGAGGTGAATGCAAGGCGAAAATGACAACAGATCCGGATGCCAGTCGAATCATGGCCATTTCAAGCAGCCACACGCACGCGGGAGACCCAACGGAACTCACCTGCTCAGGACCCGTCATCGGATAAAAGAAAAAGCAGGTTTGTGCCGAAACGTTTCTACATTTAGTATAAAAAAATTAGGTTTCTTAACACTTTTTTTTTCGTCGCAGTGGGGAGCCGCGAAACTCCACACCAAATTCTTTTAGACGCTGCATCTGCCGTCAGTGACGACACCGCTTCTCAGATGCCCGCCCCGTCGTCCCTGCGGCGAGTCATACGGAAGCAAAGGCAGCGCGCGACATTCAACTACAGTATTCCGTCCACCAGAGGAGACATCAGAGTCCTCGTGGAGTTCAAGGTAATGACCTGGTGATCGATGGCGGTATGGATTTTTCTTAATGCTTTTTGCATCTCATTGCAGGTGACAAGCAAAGGCGAGTCCTTTCTCCTGCATGATAGTGGAGATGGCGACTCAGCAAGAATCCTCATCTTCGCAACCGAGAAGAACTTGCACCACTTGGCTCAGTCTACCGTGTTGCTAGTAGACGGGACCTTCAAGGTGACGCCACCTCTATTCTACCAGCTTTATACAGTGCACGCTGTACTTCATGGAGTGGTAATGCCAATGGCATACGGTCTGCTACCTAGCAAGTCAGAAGACACATAAGGTAATTACTCGTATTTTTGCAGCATCACCAGTGGTTTCGTTTCTCCTACAGCAGTTTTCCTGTCTAGAGTGAGCAAATGGTTGCGGTAGGAAATAATTACTTAAAATAATTTTGTGACGGAAGCTTTTTTTTAATAATTTTGCTAGGTTTTTTGCTGCTCTTCTCAACGCCATGGGTCGCCACAGCATTGAAGTCGTGTACTCGGACTTTGAGATCGCGGCTATGAATGCCGTCCAAGATCTTATACCTAGCGCCAGGATTCAAGGGTGTTTTTTTCCATCTGAGCCAGTCGGTGTACCGGAGGGTCTGCGCTTCCGGCCTGCAGAGTACATACAACACACAAGAGGACTTTGCAGTGCTGGTGAGTGACCTGAACTTCTATGAATATGATATGAGAGCTCTTTTATGTCAATCCCAATACAGCAATATCCTTCTTTTCATTCTTTAGATGAGGATGTTCCCATCGCTGGCATTTCTCCCGACCGCTGAAATCCCAGAAGCCTTTCAAGATGTATTGGAGGTAATCCCGGTGGAGGCAGTTCCAGTGGCGAACTATTTTGAGAACACCTACGTGGGCAGACCCCGACGGAATGGCCTGTGCTCCGCACTCTTTCCGCCGGAGGTGTAGTCCGTCAGAGAGTCGACTTTGGAGGACATGCCAAGAACGAATGGGTTCCGGAAGAAACGTCCCCGGATGAAACGTCCCCGGAAAAAACGTCCCCGGAAAAAAAGTCCCCGGACAATATGTCCCCGGAAAAAAAGGCCCCAGGTGGAAAGTAGGAAAAAATGTCCCCAAAGAGTTCTCTATCGCTGGGTTTTCTCCGATTCTCGTGGCCTTCGGGCGGTCCTGTCATTATCCGGTCACAAATGACCTCACCCACCTAGAGGCAGAAAGGGAGACTGGGAGTCACACAAAGCAACCGAAATAATCTATTGTGGGGTATTTTGGAAACCAAATTATTGTGTTTGCCAAAACCAAACATTGTGTTGTTGTTTTTTTTTTCGTTGTGAAATAAACATTTATATCACTTCTAGCCAAAACCAAATTTCTGTGTTTGGGGAAATTTGAGAGGTACTTGTGTACCATTTCCAAATAGGTAAAAAGCGCGACACTGTAAACTCAAACAAGCAATCGCTAAATTTTTTTTCTCTCTTTCGTAGAAACAAAAGGTTCTCATCAAAATTATCATAGGTACTGAAAGTGCTCATTTGGGGATATAATGCAGATGGTAAAATTTCGTTCTCACTAATACGCTTTCTAAGTAAAATGTGAAAATGCGCCGATGTCGTGTTCGCGCTAACAGTGTCCCGATGTGTACCTCGGGGAATCGTATATTTCTTAATCTGTTTGGGCCGTTTTTTCCACTGATCTCTATAGAGATCAGTGGTTTTTTTCCTACTTGCCACAGGGTTACTCTTTTCCCAAGGACATATGACCGGACCGCCCGAAGGCGACGGGGATCCGGGTGACCCAGGGATAAAGAATCCTTTGGGGACATTTTTTCATACTTCCCACCTGGGGCCTTTTTTTCCGGGGACATTTTGTCCGGGGACTTTTGTTCCGGGGACATTTTTTCCGGGGACATTTTTTTCCGGGGACATTTTTTCCTACACCCAGAACGAATAACAGCGTCGAGGCGTGGCACAGAGGTTTCCAGGTAAGTTTTCTAAGGTTGGGCAAGTGGGTGTTACGCACCAGCTATACGTATATGTGAGAATGGTTATTGCATAATAATGAGACTCGTCATGCGTACATAATGCTAATTACCACATTAACAAACGAGGACAGAAGCGAAAGCATGATATGCTGTTTGCATCGGAATATGGGTTCTAAATTGTCTTTTTTAGGGTTATGCATACTGAAGTTGTTGTGGCGGGGGAAATTATATTGATAACCTTGTGTGTACTAGCTGGTTCAATTTTGTACTACCTTCATAACATTGGCGGCAAAATGGAAACATCACAAAGGATACAGCGAACAGGGAGACGAACCGGGCACACGTAGTGCTAATTTCAATGTGCCATTCCCCTCCTACGTCCTAAAGTTTACACTTTTTAAATATATAACGTCGTTTTGATTTTCTTTTCTCTTCAGAGGAACGTGGGCTGTACAGCGCGAAACCTCTGGTTCTTCTTGGACTGCCTGAAGAAAGAGCAGTCTCTGACCAAGATGAAGATTGCCCAGGCTCAAGGCGGGACGACGTTAACAAGAGTCTCAAAAAAGCACGCGGACTGTAACAAGCGCATCAGATTTATCGTCGAAAACTACAGCAGCACCCGCCGCATGGAGTGCCTGAAGGCGCTTGCGCGAAACCTTGCCTTTTGATTCTCTCCAATAAAATTGTTCTATCAAGTCTTCCGTCTTCCGAACATGTATTTCGGAACGCCTGATACAAGCATTTCATGCTTCAATGCACAACGGACTGAACAAACAATTTCGCCCGTCCTATGCAATTATACATACGTTGGTCTTTGAGTTCAAATGTGTGTACTGCCAAACATACAATGAACAATAGCTTGATATTATTTTTACTGCAATTCAGCAGTAACAATTCCTTCGGGAGGTTGACCCAAATAGGGGACGAACTAGTAGTTACAGTATAACGGGTTGCCCAATTGACGAATCATCCTATGACGAATGTTCCGCTGTGACGAATGGTCCTGTTACCAGTTGTCCTATGACGAATGTTCCGCTGTGACGAATGGTCCTGTTACCAGTCGTCCTGTGACGAATCGACATGTGACGAATAGTCCGCCTCCCCTTTATCTTCTGCAAAAAAAATTCATAACTCAAATTTGGGTCTTTTTCATTATAGACGTCATCCCAACTCGTATCTTCTATCATGTCACGGAAAGCAGCGACGGCATTTATACCAAAATTTCGTCGTAATACAGGAGGATCACGATAACGACAATTTCGCTTCTTAATTAGTTTTAAAAAACAGTATATTGGCAAATGATCACTTAAATCGAACGTAAGAATACCCGCAATAACATCATTTGGCTCATGGCTAGTTACACACAGATCGATTAGTGATATTGCAGTGAGTGTGCAGGCGAGCTGGTGGATGTTAACCATTTTGTTCTTAGCCCGAGACTGAGGCAGGAAAAAAGAAAAGTTTTAAAGAAGAAGAAAAAAAAAAGGAACAGTCGAGGACACGTCTCTAACAGAGCTAAAGACATGTTTATTTGGTCACCCTCTTATATACATTCCACGAACTTCACCACAGAACCTTCTCGACCTTCTCGACCTCCAAAGCCAAAAGACAACAAAGGTCTCATCTTTTTCCACCACAATTATCAAACGACCTTAAACAACCTTGACGTTTTCCACAAAGCAACACACCCTAGCTCCCCTCTCCCGGAAGAAAATTGACTGAAACTTCGCGTACATAGCACACCCTCCCCCTCTACTCTCTGGCCCACAATCCCAAAGCATCCTGGCAACAAAAGATACCAAGCCACCTGATCCCCACCCGAAGACACAAAAGAGGAAACCACTTACAACCTTTCACATTCAACAACCACTTTACAAAACTCTTAAATCCGTAAGAACGTATTTGCACTGCTGCTAAGCTGTAACGCCACCTGACTAATGCAGTTGCCCATTGATTTCATTCTGATTGTTTCTTTTACAACCCTTTTGATTTCGTTTAACTCTCTGTGTATTA